>JBAMCI010000107.1:7797500-7825000 GCA_037075265.1 Drosophila nigricruria | reverse complement strand
CTTATACTCTTATCTTATATCTTATAGACCTATAGATCTTATACTTAACTCAAACACTTATCTTATATCTTATAGACATTCATTTAGCTTAAGGACACAAGTCTTTTGGATTCTTTATACTAAAACTTTTAGTTCAAATGCAGATTCTAAAGCAATTCAATCAGAAAAACTTGCTGAGTTCTTATTGCTTTCTCATATATGATTTCTACTCTTATCTTATAGACATATCACTCTTATACTTGACTTATAAGTCAAGTATAAAACTTAAAGTCAAGTCTCTTTATACTGAAACTTTCAGTTCAGATTCAGACTCTAAGGCAATTCAATCCGAAAAACTTGCTGAGTTCTTATTGTTCACTTATACTTGACTTATACTCTTATCTTATATCTTATAGGCCTATAGCTCTTATACTTAACTCATACACTTATCTTATATCTTATAGACATTCATATAGCTTTAGGACACAAGTCTTTCAGCCAAAGTCGAGACTCTTTATACTAAAAACTTTCAGTCCAGATCCAGATTCCAAAGAAATTCAATCAGAAAAAGATATTGCTGAGTTCTTATTGCTCTCTCATACTTGACTTATCCTCTTATACTTAGCTCATACACTTATCTTATATCTTATAGACTTTCATTTAGCTTTAAGACACAATTCTCTCAGCCAAAGTCAAGACTCTTTATACTAAAGCTTTTGGTTTAGATTCAGATTCTAAAGCAATTCAATCAAAAAAACTTGAGTTCTTGTTGTACTCCTATACTTGACTTATACTGGACTCATATACTTATCTTATATCTTATAAGCTTTCATTTAGCTTTAAGATGATGCTGAGTTCTTCTCTTCTCCTATATCTTTTAGACTAATCTCCCTTATACTTGACTTGATCCTACAAGCAATATCATATCATGTCAAGCCGAAAAACATGTAACTCAAATGTTTTTTCTTTGGCGCTGAAAGTTGGCTCAAATAGTTTCTGGCCAACTCGCAACAAATTGAAGCGTTTACGTTGGTTACATTAAAAGTTTTCAAACCGTTTTTCTTTTTCTTTTTTTTTTTAACAAATTTCCTGTTGAGCAATCATAAATATTATGGAAAGTTAAGTGAATAGTTGTAAATCGCTGTGAATATAGCTGTGAGTATGTATGAATATGGGATATATATAGGTCAGTTGGCTTCAAGTGAAATTGTCGCCAGCATTTCCATTTTGGAGTTTGGACGTTTGCTCAAGTTGCCATTCTTTGTTTCCCTTTGCTTTTGTGCCAAGTGAATTGAATATGTTATAAATAAATGCTTAAGCCAAACAGTTGAGCGGCTGAGTGTGCACACAGTTGCTATATGTACTCGTAACTAAATGTCTATAGCCATTTCCTTCGGGCTCTCTAACTAACCAGACTCGCTCTCGCTCGCCCTCTACCTCCCTCTGCCTCCCACTCCCCTATCTCTCTCTCACTCTCTCTCACTCTCTATATTTATCTATCTATCTCTCTTTGCTGTTTGCATTTGTGCTGCAGCTGAATCACATTTAATATTGGCTTGTCACGTGAATTTAACTGTGCCACGGCTGGGCGACGGCGACTGAATTTTCATTTCGCTTGGCAAAATGCAAAAAACCCAAAATGAAATGAAAAGAAAAAAAACTACAAAAATCAAAAAGACACGAGAAACTATCGTATGCTGTAGCTAGCATATGCTAAAGTTTGAATACTCTTGCAATATATTTGAATAATGAAATGATTCATTCTTCGTTTTCGTATCTTATATGATAATATTTAGATAGATAGTATGATAGATAGAAGAAGTTTAGTTTGTTTGATATGCAGTTTGGAATTGGAATTGGAATTGGAATATTAATGCTGATAATTGTAATGATAATAGTGATCATGATGATAATGATCATGAATAAGGAATGTTTATAATAATATAATACAAAATATATAATAATATAATTTTAATACAAATATAAACAAGAAAATATTTCGAAATATTGTTCCTATACATTAAATTTTTAAATTAATAATGATAATTATAATGATAGTAGTGATAATGATGACAATGCTAATGATAATGAATGTTGAATGAAAATAATTTTAATACAAATTTTAAAATTAATGATGATAATTAAAATGAAAATAGTGATAATGATGACATTGCTAATGATAATAAATGTTTCTAAGGAATGTTTATAATGAAAATAATTTTAATACAAATAGAAACATAAATTTTTAATTAATAATGATAATTATAATGATAATAGTATAGATGATGATGACAATGATAATAATCATGAAGGAAATTAATTATTTGTTTAATTTTTAAATTAATAATGATAATAGTGATAATGATGACAATACTAATGATCATGAATGTTGAATGAAAATAATTTTAATACTAATTTTAAAATTAATTATGATAATTATAATGATAATAGTGATGATGATGACAATGATAATGATCATGAAGGAAATTAATTTTTTGTTTAATTTTTAAATTAATAATGATAATTATAATGACAATAGTGATAATGATGACAATGATAAGGATAATGAATGTTGAATGAAAATATTTTTAATACAAATTTTAAAATTAATGATGATAATTATAATGATAAAAGTGATAATGATGACAATGCTAATGATAATGAATGTTTCTAAGGAATGTTTATAATGAAAATAATTTTGAGATTTATGATAATTAATTTTAATGATAATTATAATGATAATAATGATGACAATGCTAATGATAATGAATGTAGAATAAAAATAATTTTAATACAAATTGTTAAAATTAATGATAATAATTATAATGATAATAGTGATAATGATGACAATGCTAATGATAATGAAGGTTCATAAGGAATGTTTATAATGAAAATAATTTTAATACAAATAGAACATTAATTATTAAAATTAATGATGATAATGACAATGATAATGATCATGAAGGAAATTAATTTTTTGTTTAATTTTTAAATTAATTATTTTTGTTTATAATGAAAATAGAAACAAGAAAATATTTAGATATTGTTCCTATACATAATACAGATATTACATCATGTATAATATATATATATATATATTCAAATTTATAGACAACATGTTTAAGACTCAGCCAGCTTTAGTGATCAGTTCATAAGACTCTTAGTTAGAGTATTAAAAATTAAAAAAAAAAATAAAAATCCAACAAATTGATATTTGGAACATAGAATAAATTCGTGGAATATAGTTCGCGCCATTTAGTTAGTTTTATTTTTGTTTTTGATTGATGTAGAAATACATAAATCGATTCTGTGCACAAACGAGGCACAACTAATTCAGGTAAATCATTTTTAATTTGTCACCTTTTCGCATTTCACTTAACCGACGAGCCCAATGGATCGCTCTCCATTGCCCGACCGCATTAAAGCCAAACTGCGCAATGCATTAAATTGCTTGGCCAAAGTGCGCTCAAAGGGAATATTCGATATGGCGCCCGATTGGCAAATACTAACTAAAGGTATGCGCTCTGGCTGCTGCTGCTTCAGCTGCTGCTGCTGCTGCAGCTCCTGCCAGCTGCCAGCTGTCTCGAGCTCTGCTGCGAAACGCAACGAACTTTGCTTTAACACAAATTGCACAATTTAATTGAAGTTTGTATTTATTTTGCTTCTTCTTTTTGTATTTTTGGTAAGTTTACGCTTGAAATAAATTATGCACAGAGCTGGCATTAAGTGAGCAAAGGATTGGATTGCCTTATCAATATATATATATATATATATATATATACATATATGTAGCGTAAGTGAAGATATTGATAAGATGCACAAGTCGAAAGAAGTCAAGCCAATGTAAGCATGAAGCTAAGACATATCTTTTCTTAAGTTTATATTTGCTCTATTTGACAGCCCTTTTAACAGTTGCAACTTGATTTTTGTAGATTTTATGTTGACATTTCATCTGGCTAGACATATACTAGTTAACACATAAGAATTGCACATAAACAATTATATAAGAATCCTACATAACATTAATACTTTGTCATTTGCTACAAACACGTTCCGCTGACACATGAGTTCAGCGAGTTCAGATCCCAACGATCGGCAGCGATAAGCTGACACTTGACAATGCTGCAAGTGATCGAGTTATCGCTTATGCTGAGTTAGCTTGCCGACTGTAGCTTTAGCTTTAATCTGATTTATATCATAAATTAGTTTTGTTGACGACGTAAAGAAATAAAGTCACACAACTCCGGTGATGAGCCGTTAAATCATTTCTTATTAATCACATAGATGAGCTGAGCCACAAGGCCAGTAATCTGAGAGTAAAGTTAACTGTCCAACTTAGTCCTTCGTAAGAAGACAGCCGAGCGGAGTAGCCGGAGTGGAGACAGCCTACTCCGCCGGAGCACATTGTAGAATCGTGGCAGCATCACTTAAATCGAGGATCGCCACGATTACATAAGAGCAAATTGTGGAAATTTTGCATCAAAATCAAAATTCTGCTCATGCACTTTATCCCTTTTCTGACCTACATAATGATGAAGATGATAGAAAGAGCAAGTAAATAATCAAAGTTTTCAGATTTGGTTAATTAGATAATCCATAAGCTTTTGTCGAAGCTCCATTACATTCACAGAAAATTAGTTTTTGGAGCGCTTCATGGGCTGAAGGAGTCAGTGATCCATATGTCTTCAAACACGATAATAATCATGTTTGTGAAAAAACTTGTATCGAAATCATATTGAAATATGTCAGAAAACTTTCTATACAATAAAGTTCGTTTCATCAATAATCACAATATATTTATTTATTCTATTATAACTTAAACCGAATATAAATATATAAAAACTATTATTAATTAAAACAATTCTATAAAGAAGCAAAACAAATATACAATTAGTATATAGGATATACAGGCTATATAAACAAAAGAAGAGAGAGCAAGATCAAAAACTCATCATAGCCCCAACAATGCAAATGAACTGCAAGACAAAACCAGCAAACTATTAAGTAACCCTCGCAGCTTCAAATCAATTTAAGCAAATAAACTTGAGCTAATCACCTGCAACATTTAACATTTGCTCAATAATAAAAACAAATCAGCTTAGCAAACAATTAGGCAGCTTAAAAATGCAAATTGCCAACAATCAGCCTAGGATAATAGCCAAAAGCTATTCAAATTATTATAAAATGTAAACAAAAGTAACAAAAAATAAAAAATAAATATTTTAAAAAATTGACTAGAATTGTATATGTGAAATCAAAAATGTTTTCATTCGTTAAGCTAAGCCCTAGGCCAAGGCTCGACAAGGCTTGTCAAGGCTCGATTTAAGTACTCAATACAACTATCTCTCTCTCTCTCTCTGCCTATAACAGAGAATCATTCTTGAGAATATAATTGCCAAATATATGTTTATCAATATTCTGCTGCTGCCTGAAGCCTCAAGCTTAAAGCAACACAAAATGTTCCAATAAATTTTAATTCAAGTTTAGTTTGAGTTCAATTAAATTCGGGGTAAATAGATTTCCAAATGGAGAGAGAGAGAAAAGTAAAGCAAAAAGTAGCAGCAAAAGGAAAAAATTGTATTATGTGAGTGTTTTTAATGTGGGTGCAGCAGACAGGACACAAAACACGGAACACGGGCCACGGGCAACGGGACACGGGTACGGTCCAGATTAGTGGGCGATATCGTGACAAAGTAGCCCAAAAGCGAAAGCCAAACAGCAAAGTCAACCAGTTCGCTTGAGTGACAGAGGCTATCAGTGCGTTTCGATCACAGTCACAGCACAGAATAGCGATGAGAATGTGAATGTGAATGTGAACCAGAAACTGGATGTGAATGGGTTTGTGAATGAGGAAAAACCCATGTCACGACAGCTGACTGCAAAGCAACAACAGCCAGCCAAGAGTGCCAAAAATAAATAAATTAAATTGTTGAAAAATGTTGCAAGTTTTCGTATTTTCATTTGTTGTCGCTGGCTTTGCCCCGCCTGCCACCTGCCACCTGCCTCCCGGACCAATCCAAGTTGCATACGAAATCGAAATGAAAACGAAACTTGGCAAAGTTGATTTGCTGCACGTGTGCGTTGCCAGCCAACAAGCGACAAGCGACGTGGCAAAGGAGTCCGCCCATCCGTGCACTCATTAGCTACATATATGGGATTCAATTATTGTCGACCCAGAGAGCACGTCTCTCCAGCACAAACAGACCAAGAATGTCTACTACATTTGATTTCCAAAAAGAATTACACGTAAATTAATGAAAGCTAAGAAAGAAAACATTGCAAAAACAAATGAAAACTCGATACTGGGCGATGACCAAAGTAAATTGTTCTATGACGAAAGTTTCTTTTTTTTGAAGAATGTAAAATGGCTTTGTGAAAATGTGCTTGATAGGCAGCAGCAGGTGTGGCAGACGCTATAATCATATAAACTTGATCATGAAGACGAGGCTGAGTTAAGCTAGTTGTATGAGTATGTCCGTCCGACAGTCTGTCCGTCCGTCCGTCTGTCCAACCCTCCGCAGTTATCTCGTAGGGCACAACAGCTAGAGACTTCAAGTCACTGTTCCTATATAACTTCGATAGCTCATTCCATTTCCCAATTATCACTAACAATTGATCATTTGTTTTGGTTTTTTGAATAGAATAGATAAAAGATAGAAACATTTACTGTGCAGAAACATAGACAGGCATATAACACTGCAGTTAAGTTAAGATACTCAGGGAAAGAGATCAGCTTGGCATAGATTGCTGTAGCTCACCCATTCGCAGCTATTGTGACACTTGAAGAGTTTTTAGGCATTTGAAATATCAGCTCGAGTTTAGAATTCTACTTTGATTTGTTGTTGAATCAATTCAATAAATCATTCAATGCTCCCGTCAGTATGAATTAGTCGTATTAATTCATTCATAATCAAAGCTGAATGAGTTAACATGATTGAAGATGACATTCTATTCAGTAGTTAATTTGTATGAAACGTTCAATCGACAGCTATTGAGACATCAAATTCGCTGTGAATCGTTAACGAAATTGTTTTACGGAAACACATGAGCGCTAGCAACAATTCATAATATAATTGTGCTTGGCACGTCAACTAATTAAGTCAATTTATCATTAGCCTGCACAAATATCAATGCAAGGCGCCCATTTGCCATTTGCCATTGCCGTTGCCATTGCCATTGCCATTGCCATTGCCATTGCCATTGCCATTGCCATTACCCTCAAACATTGACATCTTGGCCTTGCCAACGCCAACGCCATCGTCGTCATCTCTAATGGCAGCTCGTTAAATTTATTGCGCATACGCCCCCGTGTACCTGGAAGCGGTTGCGGCGATTTGTGAAGCTTCACGAGCTGCTTTAAATGTTAAACGCGCAAATTACGGCGCACGTGCCGCAGCCATTGACTGCCACTGTGCGACTGCCACACAAACTTTGACACACACACAGATACACACACACACACACACACACACAGATACACGCATCCACTTATTGAAGGCGTTGCAACCTGGCAGCCTCTTGCTTTTGACGGCAAACAAATGCTTTGATATTTATTGCCAACCAGCCAGCCATTCAGTCAGCCTGGCTGACGCACTGCACCAGCCACTGAGATAGGAATGAGAGAGTGAGAGTGAGAGAGAGAGAGAGAGAGAGAGAGAGAGGGAGAGAGAGAGTCAGAATGGCACTTAAAGTTAAAGAAGTTAAAGACAACAGATTTTTGCCTTTTTGTCTGTTTAATTTGTGGGCACTGTGGGCGTGGCAGTTGTGGCATACACATTAGCAACTAAGCATCTAACACACATACATATATTACTAAATGTTGTTAATCAATTTCTTAAATATATATTTGTTAGGCAAAGCTGCAAAAGTGAAAAAATATATGATAAGAATTTAAGGCATTCGCATGCAAAGAGTGAAGAAATTTTAGAAATTTTATTAATGTGAAAATTAAAAAAAATATATATAAATATTTATTTTTTAACCATTTATAACTACGTTCTGCTATATAATATATATATGCTATATAAATTGATCTCTTTCTCAAAGCTTCTCTGCGAAAGACTTGCCACTTGCTGACGATCGCTATGGCTGTTGGATCTCGACACTGATCGTATAGGTTAGCTTTTCCTTAATGCAAACGAACTTAAGACACACATTATGTTCACTTAACTTTCTCATTGAGTTTACTCAACGTCATGCTGTCCGTTACTATATGTAATATATGAATATAGTCAGCTTAAGACAATTTGCAGAGCTGCCATATTCAAGCGATGAATTCATTCTAATTCTGATCGAAGCACAAGCGCCGACTTCGACTGATCAAGCCGATGCGCAAAGAGAGCGAAAGAGGCAGAGAGTGAGTGAGGGAGAGAGAGAGAGCGCAGTCTCTTTACAATACAAAAGTCTCTTGTTTGGCTAAGTGACTAAAAAGTGTTCGCTAAGCATTCAGATGTACATAGAAAGCCAATATGCCTGTTCAGCTTGCCATTTAGTATACAAAACAGAGCAATAAACACTTGGTTGTGCTCTCAGCTTGTGTGGTGAATGATGAGAGCGAAAGGAAATGATTGCTAGTACAGCAGTTTGAATTTATATAGATATAGAATATATAAACACTGTATATGTGTATGTATGTGTGTGTGTGTGTGCGTATTACAGAGCTTTTAATAGTGCTTGGGCACTAATTAGATCGTTCAACATTTTCATGCATTTTTGAATGGTCGAATGGTCGAGGGCAAGCCAGACAGAGAGAATGGAAGAGGGCGCCTGTCGACAGACCTTTTAACCCTTATCACATAACTGGGATTCAGGCAAATGGTCGGGTCACGCTCGAATTGCCCTTGGCAAGCATTTTTGGTATTTTTGGTAATTTGGTGCTTTTGGCTTTGCTTTGGCTTCGGCTTTGGCTTCGGCTTTGGCTTCGGCTTTGGCTTGCTTTGGTTTGTTGCTTTTAGCCACATTCGGAGTCCGTTGTTTGCCGTGTTATTATGTGCATCCTGTGCGTTCGGGCCCTGTAATTTATTTATGGCCACATAATAAATCTGTGCATAAGACATTGCCCGCCCAGCGGCCAAACAGAATGACTCTCGGCTGACCAGCAGCCGGGGGAGGGGACGCTCTCCGTTCGTCTTCTGCCGGACTGCGTTGTATCTTTTAATGTTTTCCTTTCTCTTTATGCTTTATTGCAGTGTCATTTGCGCAAACTGTTGTTAATAGCCATGCGGTGACAAACGAAACCGGCCAGCGGAGCCCGGCTACAGCAGCCCCTCTGTACAGTGGGCAAGACAGGGCACAATCTGTATAGACTTGACGACAGCCTGATCTCTCAGTTGGCCTAAGAGAACCGAATCTGCATAACGATCAATGACTCAGACGGACGGACGGAAGGATATGTCTAGGCTGAACACAGGCAAGTAAAGCCGAAGTTAATGGCTATGGAGGAAAGTCAAGTCAAGAATCCCAAGGGCAAACCTTGATGCACTAATGGCATGGATGCAGCTATAGCATAAAACTGGAAACAACTTAAAATGTGAATAAATTTTTATTTTATTGCAATTTCTCTCTTCAGACTGGTCATATTTGGTCAGGCTATATATATATGCTACCTAACCCTTTGTAACTATTAAACCAAATTTGACTTTGCTTTTACGTTCAATTTGTTTTTAATATTTCTCTCTCTGGAATATATTATACTGAAAGGTTAGACTAAGCACTACATTGTATATATCAGAGCATCTGATTAGCGAGCACGTGAAGTGCTTGGCTCCATTGGCGACCCGTTGACTTTGGCAGCGAATCATTAGAGCCGCAATCAAAATCAATAATGAACCTGAGTTTACTTTTGCTGAGTCAGCTGCCAGCTGCCAGCTGCCGAGAGCCAAAGTGCCAAAGTGCTGGCTGTTGCGAGCTACTTTAGACTCATAATAATTACAAGTGGAGCAGAATCAACAAGCGCAGCTCATGAGGGTTGCCCGCAAATGCTTTACCCTAATCACTATCATCATCATCATCATCATCATCATCAATCATCATCATTATCACTGGGATAATGATTGTTGATGTAACACAAAAATATTCGCTTTGCTCTATTTAGTTTTATAATTTATGTCTTTATCCAATGCTGGCTGAATCATAGATTATATTTGACTAGCACAATGGAATATTGATAGCTTTAGAGTCGGATGTTAAGCAAAGTTAAGTTTTACTGGGGCGGCAAGTGACTTGGGAGAATTACGAAAGTCAACAATTAGAGTTCTTTCCCGTTTTCACAAATTAAATGCACATGCGACAATTCGATTGATAAGAAAACTTATGAAACGAGTGTATTATCTGCGATCAAAGTTCACTTCAAGCAATTGCAATTCAGCGTAGTCGCATTCGAGATACTCTGAAGCTGTCAATATACATATATAATAGGTTTAGAGTGAGTGAAAGAGCGAATGAGAAGGAATTATTTAGAGAGCTTGGAGACGACAGAATTGACTGTATTTGCTTGGACTAATAGAGAGAGAGAGAGAGAGAGTGAGAGAGAGAGAGCTCTGTAATTCTGTAAGTGTATTCATGATTGTGTAAGATCTGTGAGTTGAGTTTCAAATGATTGAATTTGTGATAAGATCTGTCATCTTCGCAGGCCTATAAAACGTGCTGAGCTCAAGCAGACCGCCCATAGTGCTGTTTGTAATTTGTCGCAATGAGATTGTTAAACGCTTTCATTGTGGGACTGATCGGTGTTTCCGTGTCTTTCGAGTGTGCAAATGCGAGCTGTACAATTTTCATAGATTCCCCGCAACCATTAATAGTAACGCGTCTTGGATCAAAACATTGGGTGTCGCCCACGGGGTCAATCTTGACACGCGACAATTTTGAATCGGTTGATCTATATTGTGAAAGTGGATTTAAGTATTATATCCCGTATGTGCTCAACATATTCAACATATTCTTGCTGTACAGTTTGATAGGAACTTGATCTCTGTTCTTCTTCTTTAACTTTACAGCCAATATAACGATTTTTATAATCATGATGGTAAACAAATGGAAATTAATTGCAAAAATGACAGATTTTATTTTTTGCACGATGAAACGGAAATAGCGATAGAAACTATATATTGCCTTGGCAATAAAGTTTCTCCCATGTTTGAGAGCCATACGAGTATGCCGGATTGCGAAGCACACATGAGTCTCGTTGTTGGTCAGACTTCTGAAAAATTTGGCTCACTAAAAAGTATCGCCATGTGCTACGATATTGTTAAGCAGCAGCTTAAGTATATCAGCTATACGGCATATCCAACCATGTTTCTCGAACAGGTAAGAGCAGCTCTCCATAAATTTCCATACCATAAATGTGCTAAGACAACATCTTGCCAACAGACTCATGTTGGCCAGCTCAACGAATTGGGTCTAGATGTTGAAGTGGTGTATAGCCAAAAACTCTTCAAGCCATTCAAGTAAGTTCTGATTCTGGCATACGCTATAACAGTTGTCATAGAGCAAGAGAGAAACCAGTTAATCGAATTGACATTTGACACTTTTGCAGGTCAGAGAGTATAATGAACGCGTTACGCACCGACAGACAGCTGAAGTCGCTGTTTGGCACCGTGATGTTCGAATATGCCAGCCTTATACAGGACGAGATCTTCAGCAGTACGCTATATAAGTTTAATGATATGCTCTCAATTATTTGGCTACGCGCTCTTCGCAATGGCAATTGGCGACATTTTCTAAATGCTCTCAAGACGGCAAGCGCTGATGCTAAATATGATGTTAATGTCGGTGTCTCCGGCACCATTAGCCTGCCCATGTCGATAGCCTGCAATGATAGCCGACGACTGTCAATTGAACTAGACACCGGCAACACCGTCATCGTGCCGGCTTACATCTGGGCACATGTGCGTGCAGTGGTGCCAAATGTGACTGAGACGGATGAATTTGTCATCGTTGCCCACAATTCACCCTTTGTGAGTGCACGAGCACAAGCGTCGAACGCATTGAATCGTTAACTAATATCGATTTTATTCTCACTTGCACTTCACAGATGACGATCAATGAGCGCAATGGTCTATGCGAGAGCATGTGCCACGAGGTGCCTTGGCTGGGGCAGAGCCTCTTTGGCAAACTTCAGGAATATCCCGTCTATGGCCTGGCCAAGTGTTGTCGCGTTGCGGATGTTCAACACAAATTGGATAATTTTCCCAAATCTCCTGCACCACTAAAGCCGCGCGATCTACCGCCGCCGCCGCCGCCACCACCTGTCGGAGATCTGATTGCAAATACTATCTGAGTGATGCATATTGAATATCAAATATATGTATATCTTTTCAAAATCTTCTGAATCTTATCTAGCTTAGCTATAATCAATTTTTCAATTTCAATTCAATAATAAAAATTTCGAAAGCTAAGCCATGGTTTCGATGGAGCCCCTCAATGGTTATATAATCGATAAATATCGATTATTATCTACATATGCATATACAGAATGCCTCAGCATCTTCACCTTCTCCATGCACCAATTACAGGATATCTTCCAGTCTAGTCACTCTCGGCTTTTTACACTCTCATATATATCGCTTGCTTGGAGTAGCCCTCCACCTGGCTGGGTCAAGTTTATATTAGTTTTAGCCAACTGAGAGCTATGAGCGAATAGCCTTTAAGGCCGACAGTTCGTTGTCAGCCATGAATTTGGCATGTGGCAACAACGCTCAATGGCTTTTGGCCAAATGACAGGCGGCTAATGCGTCAAAGTCCGCAATGCTTCAGCATATGAAATGACAACGAAATAATTTATATGGTTTTTAATTAATTTTTAGCCAACTGCGAGAAGCCCAACAAAAGCCAAGAAAAATAAGTTAACCCCAATGGGCTGTGTGCAACGTGGTGATACCCTGTTTGAGCAACACGAAATTATGAAGTCGAAAGGAAAGTTTTAATCCTGAGCTCGTTTTGATTGACTTAAGCTTTTTACATATATAGCCATAAAGACTTGATATATATTTATATATATATATATATATATATATAGTTTAGCTTAAAGATCTTTTGCCAAGCTCTCAGCTGTTAGGGCATTGAGCTGCGGTTTCTTTTAGTTATTTCTATTCTTTCTATCATGAATGTCGCTTGTCGCCTTTCGGGTATGTTTCGTGCTTTCGTTTGTTTGTTTGTTTATTTGGTTTAATGCTTGATTTATGCGTCTCAGCTAAATGAGAAACCACTTAGGCAATGCGTCCTGCTCCATTCAGTTGCTGTCCTGACCCGGTTCCGGTTGTCGGCACTTGTGCATAATTTAAATGCCTCAAGTTTATGGTAGGCCAAAAGGGGCTTGCTAGAGACAAAGGCAAGAGCGGGTGGAGGCAACGGCAACGGCAACGGCAACGGCAAGGGCAAGGGCTGATAGGTTGTTTCCACTGGCTGGATGAGCGTCGCTTAATCAAATGTAATACCTATAATATAAATTAAACAATTTGTTTTTTTTTTTGTTTTTATGCGTTCGCAACAGTCGAAGGCTGAGCGAAAGAGTGCGCATGTGTGTGTGTGTGTGAGCAACTGATTGGGGCTCGGGACTTGGACGTTTTACGACTTTATTTGGCGTTACGTGATATTGCAAATAATGAAAACCCAGCAGCAACAGCAACAGCAACAGCAACAGCAACAGCAACTAAAAAGCAACAGCATAAAACTGACTGAAAAAGTGGCAAGTGGGGGCACGGGTGAGGCGAGGGGCCTGCTGGCTGGCTGCGTATATACGATGGCTAAAAGGGGGAGGGGGGGCGCCACTTCCGTTCGCTGGTGTCGTGGGTCGGTCGGATGTTGAGGCCGGTTAAAGGGAATTTAAGTAAAACATAAACGCAAACGGAAATAGCCAAAAAATTTAGCGATTTTTGGCACGCGACTTTACACGCAGGTAACAGTAAAAGCAACAACAACAACAACAACAACAACAACAAGTGCCTTGTGTGTGTGTGTGTGTGTAGCACAGTGACACACAAAGCGGCTACATAACAACAACAAAAGGAAACAAACAAACACCGAAATAAAAGCGTACACAAAGCGCAAAAGGAATACTACATTATGCAAGCTGCGCTCGACTTGTAGATACCCTGTAGTTAGTCTCGTTGAGATTTCTGCTTTGTATACAAATAGCTCTTAAGAGATGTGCTTGAAAAACTTAAAAATTATTCTATTAACACGATTGTGGTTCTATTAGATTGGAAAAATTGTGTAAGAATTTATCGATTGACATAAATTAATCGATAAACAAATATTTTTCAAATCAAAGCTTGTAGATAAACCAAATTATTGACAAAATACATGCTGCTTAAAATAAGTTCTCGATGAGGCAAGCTGCCTCAATATGTCAGTTTTAAACAACAAAACATGATTGTTCAATATAAGCTATCGATAACAATCAGTTTTTTTTACTATCGATAGAAACATTTTTTGACAAAACATAATTTTTCAATATAAGCTATCGATAACAGTCCGTTGATTTGGTTATCGATAATATCGATAACAAATGATCGATAACATATTGATAAGTTAAGAACAACAGAAGTTATCGATGTATGCAATATATCGATAAAAAATATAATTTTTGTAAAATTTCCATATCTTCTATTATATATAGTCAGATAAATAGTAGATACAATAAATATGTATTATATAGCTTATATATCATACATTATATAGAAAAAAAAAACGTGTGCCTGCTAGAAACCCTTAACTAATATACCCAAGGCATTTCAGGGTATACAAAAATACCGGCAAACACACAAAAACTGAAAGCAGACACAAGACGTCTGACAAGGCGAGGTTGAGGGCACAATAGATGGGCGTTAGTGCGGCTGTGTAGGCGTGGCTGCTGCTTGTGTGCCAACAAAATGTAGAAAGCAGAAGAAGAAACGCAAATGCCAAAACGTGGGCGTTGCACAAGCCCAACGACTGATAAACAGAATGGCAAAGAGCAAAGAAAAATCCGATAAACGTTAAGAGTTCGTTTATAGTGAAAACTCTCAGTGCAGAGATGAAGCAGTTATATCGGTTTTTTTTTTATCGACCATTAAAGCTGAACTAACCAAAGGAATAATAAAACTCTAAGCTATTATCGAAATTATATCGAAATGAAAACTATCGATAGTTATGAAAAATTTAAAAGAATCCTCACATAGCAGCTTGTCTTTAATCGGGAATGTTATCGAAAAAGCCAATGGGAGAAAGAACAATTTTTTTTACAGCTATCAATATGTTATCGATTATGGAGAAAGTCCTCAGAGCATTGCAGCTGAACTAATATCAGGCATACTCAAAAGTCTTATCGAATAGTTGTAATCGAAAACCTCTTAGGAAAATTATCGATAATTAGCTTTAAAAATAAAAAGAAGCCTCATATACAGACGTAGTTTGTCTTGAATCAACAATGTTATCGAAAAACTTAATTTATCGACTTAGTTTGCTATGAATCAAGAATGAGTTTTATTCGATTCTCTCGATTCTGATTTAAGTATTTGGATTGACTCAAGTTTTAACTTAAGTTTTTTAAAGCTTACTAAGGAGCTTCTATATGTGTGTCTATATAGTAGTTGCAATTGTTGGTACAGTTGTGTTCTGCATCGATAATTGCTAAGGATTGCATTGTTTGGCATTTAGAATCCGATTTCACTATATACATATATCTATATGTGTATAATGATAGAAGTTTTGGCTTCAGAGCAGCTGGCACTAAGCCCGTTTAGTTGGAGTCCCCACTTCTCCCCTCCACACTCAGTTAACGTCACGCCCGCAACGTAAAGCGGCGCGTGCTCAACTGCAACACTCAGCGAAGGCAAATACACACACACACAAACACACACACACACACACACACACACACACACACACACACACACACACATTGAGTAGGTAAGCGCGATACGGGATTCATGATGTTTTCTTGTTGTTTTTTTTTTTATTTTTTTTTTACTTTACTTTGTGGGGCTGCGGAGGTTTGAGTTTTCTTTTGCTTTTGGGTTTTTGCCGTTTTTTTGGTCGGTTCTTTTTTGGGATACATGTACCGCTATTTTCATTCGTATTCAGTTGAGAAAGGTATTAAACCGGAAAAACACGTTGCACATCGATGTATTCCCTGTTGGCCGCAATAGCCACCTGTCCCCTCCCACACAGCTGTTCATGTCGAGCTTTAGCTACGTCTCCTTCAGCATCAGCGTTGGCTTTTGCTTTGGCTTGGGCTTGGGGCTTGAGCTGCGGCACGTGTATTTACGTGAAGTCGTCGACGCGAATGACCAGGCGGCAGCGATGGGCAAGAGAATGGGGACAGGTAACCGTTGGGCAGTTTCAAGAATGTCACCGAAATCAAATGAAATTACGACAGCCAAGTGCAGAAGCAGGCCTGATAAGAAGTTAATTAAAAGTGAGCGTAGCGTAGAAATTAGTTAATTAATATTAAATTCAATTTGAGCGCGCTCGGAGCTGGACCCACAATTAGTTTATCAAATGAGCGCCCCGAGTCTCAAGTCACTTGCAATTCGTTCGCACGTGACACCATTAAAGCCAAGCGAAACGTGTCCCACGTCTTGGCCAAGAAACCACAGCGAAAGGCACTGCCTGTAAGCGGCATTTGCATGTATCCAGCAAATCCATCAATCCCAAGTACGCTGGGCGCACTTCATGTAACTCGAAATGTCTAAGCGAGCTTAAGCGACATGCCTAATGGAGTCTTGCAAAAGATGATTCGAGTTGATTCAAGTGCTTCCAAGTTTTTTTTTTTTTTTTTTGCGAGCATTCATTGTGGTTGAGAGACGACAGAATGCGAATGTTTTTTTGAGTGGCATTTGGATAATTTGAGAGACAAAAACTTGTAAGTGCTGCAAGTAGATGGCATCAAGGCATTCACTTTATACAATTGAATGCGATTGACCAGTCATTCGAGCTGATGCTCTAAATCATTCAGTTAACTAAAGAATCAATTATGATCAAGAATCTAACCAGTACTCGATATGTGAATGTTGTGAATGTGCTAGATTTAATTTCATTCATTTAGATTTAATTTCATTTGAACTGAAGTTCTACAAAGACTTTTGCAAGTTTCATTTGAGTAAAGCTACTTTTTAGTAGAGCCTTTTAATCATACAAGATTCTTACACTCGAGCATTCATATCACTCGAACTATCTATACATTCATATCAAGATTTAAAGTAATATAAATGTTCCAATTTATGATTCCTAATTAAGCATAAGCAAACTTAAGTTCAAATACGAATTCACTGTAGAAATTTAAAGACGTCTTCATTCCAATGCGCACAACATTTAATGATTTCAATTTGTTCAAAGAATTTTCTATAAAATTTGCTGCAAATTATTAGCATGAATTTGTCCAGCTGTGTCAGATCGATCAACAAATTGCAGCTGCAACGCCTACAAATGCCTTTAATGCAGCAGCCCACACACACACATACTTATATATATATAAATATATATAAATATCTATATTTGCATATATGTATATATACATATATAATCTTATGCGAAAGCAGCTTGTGCTGTGGCTTTGTCAATTTGTTTATTGCTTATTCCTATGGCAACACCTTTTAGTCGGCCTTTGCCTCTTCTCTCTCTCTCTCTCCCTCTCTCTCTCTGTGCCTCGCCGGCATCCATATGCATTCTTGGTCTCTTAATTTCATTTACAATTCAGCTGATACGTAAATTTGCAAATTCTGCACACATTTTAGTATAGCATTTAAGTTTGTAGGTCAGTTTACAACATTTTTGGGGAATCTGAGTGAAAAACTTGCCATTGGCTAACGACGCTTAGATACTCTAGGGAAGCAAATGAAATGTAAATACTATATCGTACAGGTAGTTTAAGTAAGGCAAGATAAAGGTAAAGCTATTTGATTGTCCAAGTTCCAAGTTCGATTATCTTCAATCTCTTTTCGATACCGCTTTTAGCTCAGTTTATGATTCAATCATGATCTAAAAATGTGTTCAACCTTTCGTGCCTGTGTTTCAGTCCAAATCTTAACGCTTCACATATGAAAGCAAAGGTAATTAAGGCATGCCAACTCACTTGTGTATAGGGCATTCGAACTCAAATTGAAAGTGCTAACAGAGCAACCGCAAATACGAGTAGCTACGCTTAAAACGATTTTCATAAAATAACCAGCAAATAGCAGCTCAAAAGCACAGAAGAGCCAAACGATTCGTAGCAAAATGTTTACAGCAATTTATAGCACTTATGCCGAGAGACTTCAAGTAGCAGAGCTAGCCGATAGAGCTCCCATTGCCCATTCTGGGGCTGTGTGCAGACAAACGTCAAATTATGTCCAATTGCCAGATATTATTTACATATACAAATAGCTCTATTTGATTTAAATGATTTGCAGTGAGCACAGCTTATGACTGGCTCACATCAAGTTCACAGAGTGATTAAATTTGACATGAAACTGAATAGCATGCTGTTAAGCTCTTACAATCATTTGAACATAACAATTAGTTCATAAATTATATGACATTGAATGAAATGAATAACTTCTGCAAAGAGAGCTCAATAGCTACTAGAAGAACTAGTTCGCTTGTTAGTTGAATTGACGGGGAACTGGTTCAAAGCTTGAATTTTGACTAGAAAGTTCATCCACAGTTAGTTAAGCCATGTATAGTCCATGGCTAGAAACATAGTACAAGTGAACAGATGAACCAGTTCGCTAGTGAGTTGAATTGAGGGGAACTGGTTCAAAGCTTGAGTCTTGATTCGAAATTGCACACACATATTAGTTAAGCCATGTATAAACTATGACTAAAAACTTAGTATGAGTGAACAGATGAACTAGTTCGCTAGTGAGTTACGTTGAGAGAAACTAGTTCAATGCTTGAGTCTTGATTCGAAATTGCATTCGTATGTTAGCTAAACTACATATGATATAAGGTAAGAAACTTAATACAAGTGAACAGATGAACTAGTTCGCTAGTGTGTTAAATTGAGGAGAACTGGTTCAATGCTTGAGTTTTGATTCGAAATTGCATTCACATATTATCTAAGCACTGTATAGTCTATGGCTAAAAACACAGTACAAGTGAACAGATGAACTAGCTCACTTATGGGCTAAATTGAGGGGAACTAGTTCAATGCTTGAGTCTTGATTCGAAATTGCATTCATATGTTAGCTAAACTAAGGTGAGAAACTTTGTTCAAATGAACCTGAGTTAAGAATCTCCAGGCTTTATTCTTCAAAATTGTTCATTAGTAATCAAAACTGGTTCAATATCAAAACAAATGTTGTTCAAAATGGTAAACTAAAATGTTAAGATAGTAAATTGAAGGTCTATTGAATGCGAGTATTAGTCTTTTGCATTGTTATTCGAATACTCCAATTGAGTATATTGTTATTTTGTATTTTGAATATGTATATATAGTCGTGTCTAGGTAGCTTTATTACTTGACAGGAACTCTGAAAAAAAAATAATTGTTACAATTACCAGATAGAAATATTATAGTTACCTGACCAAGCCAATAGGTGGAGGAGCAAATAATATAATTACTCTATATATTTTGAATAACTCTATAGATTTCTCTATAGCAAATAAGAGAAATATTAATAACAGATTTAGCTAAGCTGTTTCTGAACGAGTATTATGCAGTCGGTTAGGCTTGATTATAAATATTTTTGTTTGAGCTTAAAATTGAATCAAACCGGCTAAAAAAACCTGTGATGAGCAACAGTAGCAAAACTCTACAAGTGACACTTGTACTAGTGTGTATGTGTGTGTGTATGTGTGTGTATATGTGTGTATGTGTGTATGTGTGTGTGCATTATTTAGCTGCTGTACGAGGCAAGCAAAAAGGGAAAACAAAACACTTTGCTGCTTGCATTTGTTCACTTGCATTTTGTTTACATTACCTGATGTTGTTGTTGTTGTTATTGTTGCTGTTGTTGCAGCTATTGCAATGAATATTTGTTGTTCAATTTTATTGCTAAACTAAAGCGTGCGGACTTTGCTGCTTCGTTTGTGAATGCACAGGGATAATCAAAGGGATTTGCGCCGCATGCACACGAAACAAGCTCCTGAGTGTGTGTATATGTTCGTGCTTGTGTGTGTGATAGCACTGTGCACACACACACACACACACACACATGTGCAATGGCATATCTTTATATTTGGTTTACACAGCCATAGAATGGCCGTCATAAATATTTTAGTTTCATTTACAAACGTTGCACTACAGCCAAAATCTTCAAAAAGAAAATGCCCCACTTTAGGTATATAATAATAATAATAATAATAAAAAAAATAGTAAGAATCAAACGTAGAAGAAAATGTGCGTGACATAAGCTAGTATTTATATAGTACAATTGTGTAGTGCAACAATTGAGTAGTTCAGAAGGTGTTAAAAGAAATGGCAAAACCTATTCCAACTGGGCATGCAGGGTAGATTGGCTTTGTGTTCGTTCATGTGTGTGAGCCCATCTAGTCAAGGTATATCTTAGTCGGGCACTTTCCACTAGAGCAGCCTTTTACTGTTTAAGTTTAATATCTTTGTACTTATATGGTAAGTTGAAAGAAGTTTTATGATTGAGCTGTTCTATACTATATATAAATTATATTTGAAAGAAGTAGAATGGGTATTCTTGAGGTATTCATAACTTTAGCATTAAGAGTCTAGTCTAATCTAGTCTAGAGTTGTTTCATTGCTATCTTATTTGTGCTTGAAATGCATTTGTTAAAGTCGAATTATAGGAAATGTATTTTAAATCATTTTTTATATATATTTTAAATATATTTATTAAACTTTAACTTCTGCACAAATTTGCTTCAGCTTAACTAACTACTAATAATTTATGTTAGTTAAACAATCATGTTAAAGGCTTTGCTTTATGATGCATTCAAGATATGTTTTTACACATGTTGCTTAGTGTGTTTTTAGTGTGAATAATTTGATTTAGTATTAAATAAAAGTTTATTAAAATGTAGTATAGCATGGTATAGTGTAGTATAGAGGCTGATATAGGGTATGATATAGGGTATATACAATGATATATAACATAGGACTTAGCATATAACATTATGTTGTTTTATAGCTCAGTTTAAGATATAGTATGCAATGTAATAGTATTGTAGTAATAGTAACAAAAGTATAGTAAAATATAGTTTATAATAACACATAGTAAAGCATAAAGTATACTCAAAAGGCTTATGGCATAGTATGATATATGATACAGTATATATTAGGGGTTCACAACCAAATATTAGTTCATAAGTAACATAGTTAATTCAATATATGAAGTTATAAACTAAATTTTGTTAACATATTTAAGATTTTCTATTTTTGCTACTATTATTTTGAAAAGGACAATTTCGCCATTATTATAATTTATTACATAAATTTATAAATGAAAGAAGTTTTTTGATGAAGAAACACTCTTATTTTGTTTGAAATTAAATATAAATACTAAATTTAACAAACAAAATTATTGATCTGTAGTCATTATGGTATTATTTATCAATCTTAATATCAGAGCTTCTATGCGCTGCTATTATTTTGAACACAGCTGTATATATATGATATGGTATATAGTATAGTAAGTTTGTAAGCATTATATACAATATAATATAGCACTGTTTATGGTAAAGTGTAGTATATTAAGATATATGGTATATCATCTAGTTGTATAGTATTTTATAACATGAAATTAAGTATTTAGTATTATATTTATTGAAATTTGTGAATAGAAATAATTACAACTCAAACCAAAAAGGCTATGTCTTGGACGGAGCTGATTGTCGTCCAAAGCACGTTAAAGTTTAAACAAAAAAAAAAAAAGAGTTTAAATGTTGTTTACCTGTATATACATATATATGTGTGTGTGTGTGTAGACTTATTGTAAACTCTTGCACTGTGTGTGTGTGTGTGTGTGCAGTGATTCAATATTTATTTGGTATTTCGGCAATACATATGCATACAAATATATGTTATTTAAATATATATATATATATATATATATATATATATATATATATATATATATATATATACATTTTTATGTATTTACACATATTTGAAATTGCATTTATGTTTGTGCTTCGTCTTGTTGTTGTTCTTGTTGCCTTGACATGGTGTATTTCACATGCGACCTTTCGCTCGCTCTCTCGTTCTCGTTCCCTTTAATTACTCCCAAAGCTGCAATTATGTATATTTGCCAAATAAAATTGCTGTTGATTTTCAATGAAATTGTGCAAAAAATATTTCATTATAATATATATTGGCTATTTGAAAATATATTTGTATATTTATACCTTTTGTTTGCTCATAAATAAAGTACAGGGTATGCTTAATAGAGTTGCAAATTTAGCCTAAGTAAGGCATGCGGGGCTAAGAAAAGTAGTTGAGTACTTTAAATTTATGCTACTGCGATATGTAATATATATATATATATATAAATATATATATATATATATATATATATATATATATATATATATATATATATATAATGCCAAAGTATATATTTATTATTCTATAAATTTGTTAAAAAATTAATTTAAAAGTAAAAACTTCGAGTCGCTCTGAGAGTATTTGACTTTAAAAAAATAAAATACATTAGAGTCTGAATAGAATTTGATTCGAAATAGTTGCCATATTTGTAAGATTTAAGATTTCAGCTAAAAATGGAGAAAGTACGACATTTTGACAGCTTTTGAAAAAGTTATCGTGTTTTATGTAGAATTGCACTCTGATACACTTCAGAGTCAACTAGTATTTGCAAAGCCCAACGATAACTCTTCCTTATATAAACAAGTTGTTCAAGATTTGTCCATTGAAAACAGTTACACAGAACAGAGAGAAGCTGAAACGATCTAACTAGGTTTAACTGTTCATTTGTCAGTTGGTATGAATGAGCAGATCTAGTACCCATACCAAGTAGATAGTCCTGGAATCTGTATATCATATGTGTATGTGTATGTGTGTGTGAGAGAGTATAAGTATGTGCATGTGTGTGTGAGTATAAGTATGTATGTGTGTGTGTGTGTGAGTATAAGTATGTGTATATGTAGATGTGCTCCTATTGAAATCTATATGTATATACAAAGCAATCTCGTAGACTATATATCAGAGAGTCTTAAAACTTCAATCTAATATGCGTATGTGTATGTGTGTGTGATTATGAGTATGTGTGTGTGTGTGTATATTTATATATGTGTGTATATGATTCCATACAAATCTATATGTACACACTCAGCACATAAAACTGATAGCTACAACACTTCAGTGCGGCGGTAACGGCATTTGCTAGTCGAATACTGCCCATGCCCATGAGAAGTCTTGTGTATGTATACAAAGATCTTGTAGGCTATACAGCAGAGAGTCGGGAAATACAAAGAGTCGGGATATACAAAGATTTATATAGATATATACAAATCTATAAGTACAAACACTGCATACAAAGCTGATTGCTACAACACTTCAGTGCGTCGGTAACGACATTTGCTAGTCGAATACTGCCCACCATGAGCAGTCTTGTGTATCTATACAAAGATCTCGTAGGGTATACAGCAGAGAGTCTGGAAACATACAATCTAATATGTGTATGTGTATCTATACAAAGATTTATATAGATACAAACAGATGTATGGACACACACTGCATACAAAGCTGATTGCTACAACACTTCAGAGCGTCGGTAACGACATTTGCTAGTCGGATACTGCCCACTATGAGCAGTCTTCTATATTTTCACATTTATAGCTTGAGAGTAGCTCTGATTCGTTGCAACTTGTTAGTGTACGTAATGTGGGCTGTGCCAATCTGTAAAATGCATTTGATTATCGTGCATGTTAAATGTGCACTTTACTATTTATGCATTTATGCAAACATTTAGGCTGCTGTTGCTGTTGCAGGCGCTGCTGCTGCTGCTGTTGCTGTTGCTGTTGCAACTTAAGTGCATAAATAAACACATTTTAATTAAATTAAAATAAAATGCATATCGCATGCATTTATTATCGATGTCCACATCCGACAGGCCGACAGGAGGACAGGCCGACAGCAGCGACGATGAGCCGAATGCCATTTTACAATGAATAAATTGATGTTATATGCGTTGCCTACTTTTTGGGGCTCACCAGGGTGGGGGCGACATAGGCTGCCGCTCACCGCTTGGCTTTAGTTTTCAAAATCGAATTAGACCCTTGGGCCAAATTGTGCAACATTTTCGATTTCGATGGCCGGGCCAAGTGCAGTCCCTGCGGACAAGTTGAACTCATTTAGACACTTTAGTTGCCCAGTTAGGGGCCTCTGGTTGGCTGGTTGGCTGGTCGCCTGCAGCTGCCGTTAATATGCCCTTGCCTGCTGGCCACACTCTCGGCCATCTAGCCGCCCTCAACCTTTAATCAACCATGAGTCTAAAAGCCAAACACACGTAACTCCAATTATCGCCACACACTGCAATTCACATTCCAATGAACTTGAGCGAACGTTTATGCCCAGCCACTGGGCAAGCAAATGAGATGAGATTTTCATCGGAGCCACATCAACAGAGGCAGCTCGACAAAACAAATGCAACTAGAAAACATTTCTCAAATTCATAGAAATCAAGCTCAATATACATTATTATCTTATGTTATTCATATGCATATTTCAGCTGAAATCAAATAAATTTTATAATCTGTAGATAAACATATTTAATGAAATGATGCCAGCTGAGATACGAAATGAAGACAATTACAATTATACTCGTTTGCTATGCGAAAGAAGAGTATTGGTATTCGTACAACATCTGCCAGGCTCCACCTGTCAACAGACTTGAAACTAGAGACTTGAACTCATTCGCTTCAGTTCTCTTCTATATACCCATGACTGCTCGAACAGCTAGGCTTACAGCTAACTTACTATGGAACAGGTGTATAGACCAATCAAAATTCATGTATATTCGGCTTTTAGCAACAAGCTAAATTACTTTGTATCAATTAAAGATAAAAGTTATGGGATCTGTAAACCCTGAAACCCTGTTTAAGGCATGCACATCTTGAAGCTGTAGACTCCGTCAAAGATAATCCTGGAACTGATGGCATTGGACAACACTGACAGCCAGGATACCCAACAGTCTCACCAGCTTGAAAGCTTCAAAATGCAGAGACCACTTCAATGTTCTCACATAGCTGATAGACAGGCCTCAAGGTCGTTCTCGATAAGTTCTGTCTGCTCTGCTGAGTTCTATTGAGATCAAGTTCGCCTATGATTACCTATGCTATTATTAGGTTTGGTGTAGCCCCCTTTCTTCAGCCTCTTCTTGTGTGTTTTGACACGCGACTCCCATGGCATTTGTGCATAATGTGATTTAATGACTCGGGAGAATCACAGCCGCCTGCTCGACACTGTCTATCCAAGTCATGCCTGTCCGACACCTGGTTCGGCTACGCACTAATGTGCAATTTGATATCTGTCAGTTGAGCTTTACCGTGTGGGTTGACGCTCCCATCAGTATTGCAGAGCACAGAGCAGAATATCTGAAGATAACTGAAACTTTCAGTTGAATCATCGTTGAGCTACTTTGTCGATCAAGCTTAAATGGTATAAGTTTTGTGTTATAGCCAATCGAAATATAAATATTTTTGAATATATTTAGCAATTTTTTGAATGAAAAACTTATATTTGAATATCATATATATTTTCCATATATTTTCAAAAAACTTTTTCCTGTTTTAGCATAAATTTTCTTTACAAATGAAATCCAAATTGGCATATATAATAAATTCATTTATATATATATTTTATAAAATATCATTCAAAAATCTATTTAATTTCATTTCAATCTGATCATCTACTATATTCACTCATCAACTATGGCTTACCTTCTTTTTTCGCCTCGAAAATTGTTTTGTTTTTCAATACGAATGTTCTTGAGTTTATCTTTGCTCAATCCCAAACAAAATTTCAACGCGAACCCGAATGCTTTGCTCTGTTTTGTTATGGTTTGTTACTGTTTTGAAATCATCAATCATCAATGAGTTTGGAACATGCACAAACACTTGACACTCAGCAGTGGCTCTTTGGGAACTATCAAAGCGATTTCAAACTGACTTATAGAAATATATATTTTTTATATGAATATAATTAATTTTTGTAAATTTCTTTTAGTTGGCCACACAGAAACAAAAATGTTAAAAAAAACAACGAAACTAAAAAAGAAGCGCGAAACAGAAATAATTCTGAGAATTCTCGAAGCCCAGTGCACGGGGTAGCGCAGGCAATTTGGAATCACAACAAACGAGAAACACGCGGTACGCGGACGTAAACTCGGCAACCCGGCTAAAACAAAAAAAAAACTAAAAACACAACAGGCAAAGGAAACACTCACAAGATATGGCAGAAGAAGATATAGATTTGATAGTATTTGGTAAATACTAGCGAAAAGCACGTTTCAACCGAAACGCTAGTCACGACGATATCGTCGCTGCCCGGCTCTGTGGGTCACTGAAGCAGCCAGTTGCACTGCCAGTTGTTTGGACCTACACACGCTGGCATACATGGACGTCATGCATGCCGCACAGACAGTCGGGAGACGACAACGACAACGACAACGACAACGACGACAACGACGACGATGACGAGGACGACGTGGACGACGAAGACGACAACGATACGTTACGTTGCCCACTGCTGCAAATACCGACAGAGACTGCATTCGCTGATGTTTTGGCTAGCGAATTTAAGACGCACACACGCAACGCACCAGCTTTAGCCGAGCAGGACGAACAGGACGAGTCGAGGACCAACGACAACGCACGAGCCGCCCGACAGCTGTTCATGCAGGCAAAACATTTCAACATTCAACTGCGACTTGCGCATGACCCGTGAGCACTGCGAGCCGAACCGAACCGAAACCGAAGCGAACCGAGACGCAATCGTAGCTAAACGAAGCACACCGCAGCAGGACGAAGGATGCGGCCAACAAGCCACAAAATTGGCGCGCAATTTCAATTAGTTGATGTCCTGCCGCCTCTCTCTCTCTCTCTCTCTCTCTTTCTCTTCAGGCTCTGCTCCTCTCTGTCTCCTTCTCTTTCTAGCTGTATGTCCGTCTGTTGCCCATCAATTTCTTAGCGTGTGGCTGCCCCGCCAAGCTTCGGCCTTGCCCCCTCATTAGTTGAAGCGCTGAAGTTCACGGACTGACGCTCTGTTTAATTTGGCGTTCAAAGTGCCCACGTCCTGCCACTCGTCTCGCACGGGGCATACAAATACAAAAATCTGATCAGAAGCCAAACCACTTGATGGACACCCAAAGTGTTGTCCGTGGCGTCTCTTCACATTGTTTGCTACTGGGCGCTTGCAGTGAAGTTTGCTGGATGGGCATATTGGTTATCAATGCCAACGTTGGGTATATTAGTTTTATGAAAGTCTATGAATGGAGTAGTTAGATTTAGTTGATCAGCAGCAATAGTCGAGTCGACAGACAGGTCTCTGTCTATATGTTCCTCAGCACGTTCGTCCGTTCGTCTTTCCGTTTTCCTATTCGTATAGCGATCTCGGATACTATAAGAGCTAGAGA
>JBAMCI010000107.1:7750000-7792500 GCA_037075265.1 Drosophila nigricruria | reverse complement strand
TGTGTGTGTGTCTATATATATATATATATATGTGTGTGTGTGTGTGTGCTGGTGTGCATTTTAATCCCTATAGTTACATAGACGACAACGACGACGACGTCTGCTGTCGCTGTCTGACTCGGCACAAAATTCGCCTTAATACGCTTCAAAATTACATTTTATTAACGCACGCACACACACACACACACACAGAGAGAGAGCGACACACACACACACACACACACACACACACATACACACACGCACACATGAACCCACTCAGACACTTGTCGTGCAGTTGGCAACACTTTCACTAACCTCCCAATCACTCTTTGCCCCCCCATCCCTCTCCCTCCCTCTCTCTCTCTCTCTCTGTGTCTGCCTCGCTCTCGCTTAACATTTATTTTGCTTGTTATATCTTTGCCTGTTTCCCAGCACTTTATTGCGATTTAAATTCTCATTATCCCGCTCGCATTTGTGCTCTATCTGTGTGTGTGTGTGTGTGTGTGTCGGTGGGTGGGTGGTCTGGCTGGCTGCCCCAACTTTAGCCACCTAATGATAAGTTATCTAATCTGCTTGCGTCTGTGAGAGATAACAACTGTGAGAAATTTGCGCAAAATAATTTAATTATTAACGCAGCTTAACAAAAACAAGTAAAAAATGTGCCAGTCGGGCGTCAGCGACTGCATTATACTCGTTCACTAATCAAAAAGAACTGAGTCAAGCTATGACCTGCTGCAACTTGACGCTCAAATTGTAACTCTCAAACCTTTAAAGATTTAGTTTTTCTTTCTGATTTGCCACGACTTCAATGGGCGTAGTTATGTATAGCAAAATGGACATTGCACAAAGCCAATATACTCTTTCAATGCCCGACAGGCGAGCATGGCACAGAACCAATATACCCTACTCAGTGAAGTGACTGAGGGAAAAACTTAAAAACTTGATTCTCATGAAAAAATTGTGAACAAAATTTGGTAATCAAACAGAAAAAATTTGTGAACCAGCATCATCTTTTGTTCATTGGCGTGCTTTTGTTGAAGTTGCAGTTGTTGCTGCTGCTGCTGCTAGCGTCATTAAAAATTTTGGATATAATAGTCGCACTTGACATGCTGCTATAAACTGGACAGCAAAGGGTATATGAAGGGTTCCAGATCAAAAGCTTAAGACTTTTATCAAATCTTGCAAACTGATCCATCTACAGTTTTAAAGCTATTGTCTTTGGCTTACAGTTTGGAAGTCAGTTGTGAAAGATTTGGTATTCAATGATTTCTTCATATTTTTCATGCACATCACATATACTCCACTTACAGTTTGACAGTCTTACAGTTTGAAAGTCTGAAAACTTACAGTTTTAAAGTTACCAATGTGAGAGGTAACTCTCACCTAAAAAGACTCTTCTTGAATCGATCCATAACAGCACGACTAACAAGTGAATGCCCAGCTCGTTTACAGTTTAAAACTCACTGAACTGTCTAATATAATTAGAAATTAGCTAAGCACCTTAAAAAACAGGGTATATGGCAGTCGTAACAACACGCCACAGTCTCCTATTAAGTTGCTGTTTTTTTTTTGGGTGTTATCGCATTACGTAATAGTTTCAAGCGGCGTCTGGAGCCGTGCGCTAATTAATGACGTAAAATATTTGTACTTCATCATCATCATCAACATCATCATTATCATCGTCAGGAGGCAGGAGCTATGAGCCAGAGGAGCCCGGCTTCACAGCCAGCAGACGAAAGAAAACCGAAAATGCTCCTCCGCCATCACATTTTTGCATGTCGTCAATTATGAAAACTTTTTAGCACGCTCTCAAGTGTGTGTGTGTATTAGTGTGTGTGTGTGTGTGTGTGTGTGTGCGTCTCTTAACTGGCAGACAGCTCGTTAGTTGTTGCCCAGCCGATGCTCAACAAGTAGCAGACACACACACACAGGGCGCATACTTGATCTTATCTCAAGTACTTGATACCCTAATTAAGGGTATATCAAATAGGATGTGCCTTAGAGAAGTTTTAAACGATATATAAAACTAATCAGAAGAAAAACATGTATATAGCATGTATGTTAAAATTTTAGCTAAATATATATACATCATTTTTATTTGTATATAAATTTTAAGGGCATTTCATGTTCGTTAGAGCTGCAAACATTTTCCGCACGCAGCTTTGGCACGTGTGAAAATTGTCATTTTGTTCATTCTTTTGGCCACTTCAGCACTTTGCCTATCTCTCTCTCCCTCTCTCTCTCTGTACACCCATCTCTATATATATCGTGTTTTTCTTTCTGCTGCCAGCTAATCACCGAGCGGCAGTGAAATTTGCGTGCTTCATATAGTTAATACCACTGATCCCTTAAGCTAGGCGCTGGTGATAGGCATCGCCTCTCGCATGGGTTTCGGGGCTCAGCCAAATGATTTTGTTGTCCTACCCAAAGGGAATTTGGCTACAAAATAAACTTAAACAAAGAGAGAGAGAGAGAGAGAGAGAGAGTGAGAGAGCGTGACAACTTGGCTGTGTGTCTATGTCTTAGAGCATTATTTGTAGTTAATTAATTTCTAGATGCATTCCATAGATATTTAAAAGATTTTTTTATAGAGAAATATTCATATGAGAGATATGCTTGAAAGGTATTGAGAATATTGATATATGATATTCATAGTTTATCAATTCTTTTTGTGACATTATATTGGTACTTACAGATTTTCGATTTTTGCTGCTATTATTTTGAGCAGGACAATTTCGCCATTATTATAATTTTTTACATAAATTTATAAATGAAAGAAGTTTTTTGATGAAGAAACACTCTTATTTTGTTTGAAATTAAATATAAATACTAAATTAAAAAAAAAAAAACTATTGATCTGTAGTCATTATGATATTATTTATCAATCTTAAAATCAGAGCTTATATGCGCTGCTATTATTTTGAACACAGCTGTATATGCCTCACCTATGCCCACAATCTTGGACATTGAATGTTTGGATATTTTTTTGGCTCGTCTTTGACTCTTTTCTATTTTAATTCTATTTCAACAAATGGAGCATTTTTTGGTCACTTATTGATGCTTATGTGAATGTTTTTAGTTATTCAAATAAATAAAAAATTATATATTAGCACACTTCATGTTTACTTGATGATATGACAAATACTTAAATGTATAAAAAATATATAAAAATATATTTGATATATTCTCATATTTAATAAAGATTTTCGCTTGAAAAATCCATATAATTTTGCACTTTTTTTTAACAAGCTAAGGTCAACCAGGCCAACCGAGCCCTAACCAAGTTAACCCAAAGCTTGGCTACCTAATACTAATATCTAAATGCATATATATATATATATATATATATATATATATATATATGTATGTATGTTGGTAAACTCTGCATATTTGGAATTTGAGCATTGTCAGTCGACCAGGTGGCACATTGTGGCTGGAATAACTGCAGCTGCTGTGGCGCCACCGCATGTGTGTGGCATGTAAACGTAATCATAATTGTAACTGTTTGTCATATTAAGTTTTATAATTGTGTTGCATGGAATATGCTACACCCAACACACACACACACACAAACATGTGTGTGTGTGCGCCTCAATGAAGCAGAAGCCAAAGGCAAAGATGAAGCCAAATCATCATCAGATGAAATCATTTCACACTTTTGCTGTTTACTTAAGCGTAAGTCAACTTTATGAATGCTCAGCGCTCAGGCAGCAGCGCAGCGCAGCCACTAAGGCAAATACCAAAAGTACTTACACACACACACACACACACACACACATGGAGTACACACAGCAGCAGCTGCACGTAGCCAAAGTCACAAAATTGCAATAATTTTTGGGTAAAATTCGTCCTCGGGAACCGCAACCAAAAGACAATTTTGACATTTTCACACTTTATTGCTGCAGTGGGCGGGCGGGCGGTCGGCAATGCTGTGTGGGGCAGGCAGAATGGCAGCAGTAGCTTTATGTAGGTGTCGACGAGATTAAGGCAAGACGAATAACTGCATTGCTAATGCTTGCGCAATATGTATTGCGCAATATTGGAATGTGACTATCAAAGATTTTCGCATGAATGATTCGACTTTCGAGTGCTGATAAGAGCAGAAGACGAGGTATACGAAATAATAGGATTAGAAAAAGTCAAAATTGAATCAATTAAAACTATCGAGAGCTAAGTCAAGACTTGGGAAATTGCTGGCAGAGCAGCTAAAGAGAAGCCTGCTTGAAAAGAAGTTTATGTCGTGAATCAAAGTGTAATAAAGCTTCAACTCTTTGATTGCCAAAACTGCATGCATGCTCGACTAGCATATGCCCTGTAAATAGCATGGCAAAGCTAGAGCTACTCCTCTTACCCATTAATTTTCATCTATAACTAAAGCATTTATCAAATCGTTTCGCTCTCGCTTATCGATTGGCAAATCTACTTAACTCTTGTGCTTGTCGCCTTCAACTGAACCAATCCATCATGCCTCTGCTGGCACAGGGTATTGAAAGCCTTTAAGCAAATGCACCAAAAATCTAACATCACAACTCAAACAATTCATATTTCGACACACGTAAGTGCGGGCGGATGTGTGTGTGTGTGTATGTATGAGTGTGTGTGTGTGTGTGTGAGGTGTGGTATGAACACCTGCTTACGCACGTAAGCAAACACGTGCACACGAACCTTCGACTAATCAAATCGACTAACAAAAATTGATGTTATTGTACGAATTTGCGGATAAAAGTGCTCAGAATTGAGCTCTTCGAGCTGTTTCCTAGCGCAAAGGTCGAAAAAGGAGGAAATTACGGTTCTTAAGGCAGGTAATAAGCTTTAATTTTGTGTAATAATAGATGGAAACAGGAAGGTAAATACCTTTGTCTTTAACTAAGGTTATATTAATAAAAGTTGGTTTGGTTTGCCTCAGATGGCTAGATTTAAGTTCGATATAGAGCGAAGCTTTGACAATGAATGAAAACTGTGCTAATAAAATATGGCATAAGGTACACAAGAAAAGAGATAGAAAGAAAGCAAGAGAGAGAGAAAGAGAGAGAGAGAGAGAGCAGTTAGACTGCAGCTGGCTGGGCAGGTGAAGCATCTATCAACTATCATTCAATAATAACCACACACACATACACACACACACACATGCAGTTTTTCTATCCACTGTCAGCACTTTGGCAAACACGTGATCGATCTTTAGACAGATGCACAAGAAATGCCAACGACTGGAAGGGTATTGTGCATAGAGATTGGTTAAGTATGAGCCGTGGGCTCTGTCAGACTGCGTCGAACACAAAACTTGGCCACGTCTAGGCCAAATAGTGATAGATGGGACGAGGCGCCACTACATAGATAGAGCAAGAAAGAGAGAGAGAGAGAGCGAGAGAGCGAGAGAGAGAGAGAGATAGTGGGGGCAACACACGCTCAGGTGTCTTTCAGCCCAAGTTTTCCGTGCCAAAGTTTGCACAGAACAAACATCAAATGCTGCGCCCAGCCTTTGTCTCGCCCCTCGCTTCATGTGTATGAGAGAAAGAGTAGGCAAAAGGGGGAGAGAGAGAGAGAGAGAGAGGGAGCTGGAAATTGAATATGCTAGGTTATTTTTTTTTTTGTTTTTTTTTTTTGTATATCCTGTAAACTTGACGAGATGGGCTTGCATAGACATGCAGAGCAGGTTGGAGTAAGGTTCTACAGAAGGAAGGTCATCTACTCAAAGCTCTTCTAGCTTCAGTTTCTATCCCTGGCCATAGTCGATATGGTAGTTCCCTTTGAGCAACTAACAATATATATAGTTTATAGTTTTCCAGGATATCTCTTAGTTTGGCCAACTTCCTGGATTAGCTGCTATTGTACTACATATGTAGCACTTGGGCCGCTTTTCATGTTGTCTGTTGGCTGGTTTGTTTGTTTGCCTGTTTGTTTGTTTGAGTTGCTGTTAGAATTATTTTTTCCACTAGCGCAAAGCCGCGCCACACACACACACACACACACATGACAGCTGTTGGCTGCATATGTGACGTTCGTCCTGGTGTGTCCTTGTTTGCAAATACATATGAAAAACAAACAAGCATAGATTTAATGCAGCTCAGTTCTCTTTCTCTCTCTCTCTTCTCCTCCTTCTCTGTCGCTTAGAAGGCATTCTCCTTCTGAACATCCTTTGAACAATTTTTGACAATCGCAGCGCATCCTTCCTTCCTTGAGCTGTGTGTATGTGTGTGTGTGTACTTTGAATGGGGTCTGTGACCTGACTGCCAGCATGCGCCTTTAAGATTTCAAATATTAGCTCCACACGCGCCTCGCTGACTTCTGATTTCATAATGGAATTTTGCTTTGCAACTACCTAAGCTAACATTCTTATCATTTTAGCTATTCCATAATACAAAATGAGATGTTGTTGATGCATGTTTAAGCATAGTTTATATGTAGTTTATATATAGTTTTTAGTTGCTGTTCAGTATGAATTGTCAAGTCTTCTAGCCTTCTAGACTAGGACAGTTTGTGCTTTGATCAGTTTGATCAGTCAGTCAATCAATTAATCAATCAACTCATACAACTCATAGTCTCAATCCATCAATCAATCAATCAACTCTTACAAATACCTTAATGCAAATACTCTCCTATGCATCTTGTCACCTTTCCTCTTAAGACACTGTGCTTTTATCAGTCAGTCAATCAATCAGAGTTGCTATCAATCAGCTGAATCAAAAATAAGTTGAAATTAACCTAGCAATTCAATTAACTACTTAAGTACCTACACTTAAGCTTGAACACTTTGACCTTATCTTGAGTCAGTCAATCAATCAGCCAATCAATCAATTCCTACCAATATCTTTACTTAGCCACCATTTATCCCCTACCAGTTATCTCGTCATTTGTTTTTCCTCCACATTGATCAGTCAGTCAATCAATCAATCAATCAACTCTTACAAATACCTTAATGCAAATGCTCTCCAATTCATCTTGTCGCCTCTCCTCTTTAAACACTTTGTGCTCTTATCAGTCAGTAAATCAATCAGAGTCTCCATCAATCAGCTGATTCAAAAATAAGTTGAAATGAACCTAGCAATTCAATCAACTTCTTAAGTACCTACACTTAAGCTTGAACACTTTGACCTTATCTTGAGTTAGTGTATCAATCAGGAAATCAATCAATTTCTACCAATCTCCCAACTCATCCACCATTTATCCCCTCCCAGTTATCTCGTCATTTGTTCTTCCTCCACATTGATTAGTCAGTCAATCAATCAATCAATCAACTCATATAAATACCTTAATTCAAATACTCTCCCACGCATCTTTCCTCTTAAAACACTTGGTGCTCTTATCAGTCAATCAATCAATCAGAGTCTCCATCAATCAGCTTAATCAAAAATAAGTTGAAATGAACTTACCAATTCAATCAACTTTTTAAGTACCTCCACTTATGCTTGAATACTTTGACCTTATCTTGAGTCAGTCAATCAATCAGCCAATCAAACAATTTCTACCAATACCTCAATTCAACCACCATTTATCCTGTCATTTGTGTTCCCCCCACGTTGATCAGTCAGTCAATCCGCAAGACTCATTCAGCTCAATCAAATATTCACTTTCAATATTTAATTGAGATTATAATCAATCAGACCATCAAGTTTATCGGCTCAATACATATGTATCTATCGTATACAAATGTAAATTGAAGTCTGATGCTTGATTTGTTTGGCAAAGACACCTTGAAGGGGGCTATATATTGATATATGTACGTATATATATATATATATGAAGTGCTGCCAACTTGTCTTATGCATGCATACAGTGCTGTCAAATGTCAGCTGACACATGACTTTCTCCTGCAGCCAGCCAGCCAGCCAGCCGCATCGAACTCTCTGTGCTCTGGCTCGTCTGCAGGTCGTTTAAAGTTTACATGTCGTTGTCGACGCCCAGGACATGGACACGGATCTCGACATACCACACACACGCACACACAAACACACACGCACAGTCGTGCACACACATTCCTGGCATTTGGTTTGACTGATATATAAAGTTGGCAGCTCCAGCTCCAGCTCTGGCTCTGACTGAGGTGGGTGCTGAATGATATAAACTTAATTGCGGAAATTGGGTTAAAAAACTTTGACACATGTGCGGGTTAAACAAATTTATACTTCTATATGCGTCTACCCACATATATATATATATATATATAAATATATGTATGTGTGTGTGTGTGTGTAGATATGCATGTGTGTGTGTGCGTTGGCGTTCATTGACTTTACTTAAGCCAGCATTTCGCAGCACTATAACGGGAGCATGGCGAAAGTTTTTATGCCACGCGTCGCACGGCTTACCCCCAGCTGCCCCTGCCATGCCGCAACGTTCCCGCCACGCCCCTTTCGTCAGCAGCCATAGCCTAACGGCAAGAAGCGCCCTTGAAGCATTCACGCTCCCCGTTTTGTGCCCGTTGTAATGCAATTTTATTTCATTTCATTGAAGGCAAAGTTTTCTCTTCGAATTCTTTTACTTTACTTTGCTTTCCACTCTCTGCCTCTGTGTGTGTGTGTGTGTGTGTGTGTGTGTGTGTGGTATAACATTTTTTTACTTCCTCTTTTCTTCTCTGCTGCTTTTATGTTTTTTTTTTTTTCTTCCACTTTCTTTTGTAATGCCCCACGCTCCGCTCTTCTCTTTCGCACTTGGGCTTCTGTCTTTTATGCTTGGCCCGCTGCTGGTTGGGCAAACGACAAATTTGGCTTAAATCGCATACGCCTAACCAAACACCTAACCTGTAGGCTGCCCCCAGCCCCCAGTCCCCCAGCCCCCGCCCAATATATGCAAATCTTTGATGTAAGTAATAATTTCCTTCCCCTATGCTGCAAAAAACTTTCGCATTGTAAATTATGAGCATGCGAATATTGCTTTCAGCATTGAAAACTGAAAACTGGAAACTGAAAACTGAAAACTCTCGACTCGACTCTGATTTTATCATGCAAATACATATAGACGGAGATATGCGTATGTAAGTTAACATATGGATAACATGAAAAGAGAAAAGAGAAAAGAGGAAGAGGAAGAGAGAGCATGTATCTAAGGTAGACATAAATTATAGAACAATAAACGTGTCGCACTACTTTGTTTTGTTCAGGCATAATATTTCCTTTTCATTCGATTTACGTTATTCCGATTATGCGAAAACTCCTTAATCCATTGTTATCCTAACGCTTAGACTTTTGTTTCATTTCGTTAACTGTTAAACAACTGACTCCAACAGCCTGGGTAGGCATCTACGTCTGGCTAGCCCTCGCACTAGAACTGGGAGAAAACATAGATGCCAGCGCCCTCTATGCCTTAAGGACTTACTCTATAGCCAGCCTATAACTCTCTTTCTTTCCCTAAGTCTTTAGCTCTTATAGGTTCTGAGATCGAGTTCATACGAGTTCATATGAACGAGCTGTTAAAAAATACATAATATTATGTGTTTTAATAATATTTTCAACACAGAACAACACACAGTGAGAACTGTCAACTATCAACTGTGTTTTGAGTTTTCCAAGTACTTAGAAACTACTTTTAAGTGTTTCTTCATGAAATGTTTTATTTCACCAAAAGATGGTTTTGTTCTTCTAAAAACTTCTGACATTCAAATTCATTTTCGCCTTGTTATACCGTTACAAGGCTTTAACCGTTTGAATATTATAAGTAACTATTGACTTGCTTCCATACTTTGTACGTTTACACAGTAACGACAGCAGACCGATGGCTACTTGGCTACTTTACTTAACTTATATACTTCTGCCACGCCTCCTTCTGCCTGTTACATTTTCTAGCATGCATCTAGCCAAAATAGTGGCCATAAAGAGCTTTCAGTGCTCTCTATATATGTCAAGCTGAGTTGCAAACCGATCGATAGTGACTCCACTCGATGGCTTTCCCCTATCGCTGGCTTCAACCACCGATACCATCGATACCATCGATGGCTCCAGCGTTCTTCCACAATTATATTTCATTTTATTTCATTTATTTCTGTCTTGTAATAATACAATAAAACAATATTAACAGTTCGAACTTGAGCTACTTTATGTATATGAAAGAAATTTGAATAATATGATATTTTCATTATTAGTATGAATAGTTTTTATTGGGTAATTTGGACTATATATAGGTTAATTACTAGACCTACTTAGTAATATCTATATTATGTTTTTGAAGCCTTTGATCTAAACTTCAATTAATCTTAAGTCTTTAAATTAAAACTTGAACTCACAGAAGATTATCCATTGATTGATTTTTGCTTTAAAAAATCAATATATTTATTTATTTGGGATTTAAGAAATGTCTACACTCTCCTATAGTCCCTGATAAACAATCGTTCCGATTTGCCCAATAAGCAAGAGGATTAAACTCACTTTTAGTAGTCTGTAAGAAACTTCACCAATAAGAAATATACAGGATATAAAGGATATCTAAAATTACTTTCTATACCACTAGGCTCAGCTATCCGCTAAGCCGACATATCAACATCGAACAAAATCCATCGAACTATTGCAAATTCTACTGACCATCGATTGATGGTGCCATCCATGGTTTTGACAGCTCTAATATCAAGAAACTTCAGGTGAAATAGACCTTCAAACTCTTATAACCATCATTCCTGCCCTGCTTTTTCACTCAACTCACATATTTGACAGACATAGATATCAAGATGTAAGTGCAAATTGAAATTGAATCTAAGGAGCCTTTGAACCGAGCGCCCCTAGGTGTGCCTGCTGGCAAACAAAATAGTTCAGTCTGTTCGATTAATATTCTAAAGCAATTTGATGCACATCAACAATCAGTTTTGTTTATTTAGTAATTGATTCAGAACGAAAACAGTCTGCACAAGAGAACTAGAGACAGAGCGATGGCCAGCATCACATTCAAGGGTCGCCCCACCGTGGTATTGCGCACCTACCAGGTGCTACGCATTGGTAACAATGTCCTTGACGAGAAGTTGGACTTTTGTCTAGATGATAAGGTAACTATTTGTTTAAGCCAGCTAAATACGGGACTATTCAACACTACTCTGCAGACTGTGGCTAAGCTGCATGCAACATTGACACGTAGCGAACGCGGCTTGTTTCTGGTCAATGAGAGCCGTAACGGGACTGTCAGCGTGAATGGGCAGCGCTTTAGCGGCCCCATTTTGATCACCTATCGTGACGCAATCAATGGCATTGTCAAGTTGCGCTTTGGCCGCGTCGAGGCCTTCCTACGCGTCTCCGGCAGCCTGGGGGGCTAAACTTGTGGGTTTTCCTCAAGATTTACTTTGGACAAGCACTTGCAGGTTCACTGTTCTTCAAGTTTAAATTTATGTTTCACTGTATGTCTTAAATGTATGTTTCACGAATTACATATACGCATGTAATCGTTCGCCTCGTTGTCTTTCAATCTGACCTTCAGTAATCATATATGCTCTTATAGTCTTTATACTTATAGCAAAGACGAAAACAGCACAAGATGTTCATACTCTCAATTCAATCAATGAGTAATCATCAATCAACAAACATCAATCAATTATCTATCATCAGACATCAATCATGAGTCATCAGTCATGATTTACTCTCCATTATGCAGCTGTAAACATTTCAAAAAGCCAATATACCCTTCATAAAGGTATCAAAAACTGCCCAAACATGCTGCCCCAGCAGTCGAATGTTGGTCATAACTGCGGAAAACGTGGCTCAAGCCACGGGACATGAGCAGCGAGTGCTAGAAAAAAAAAAAAAAAACGGAAAACGAGTTGGCAGCTTCATCAAGTGGCTGGCGGAGGCTGTTAGCCAATGCTATGGCATGGCATGGCAGGGCATGGCATGGCGGGGCCTGTGCCTGTGGACATTTTAGCACTCGCATAACTTTGACAGCATTTTTGCAGCATTACAATTAACTGCCTAGTCGAGGGGCGGCGCGTGGGCGTGGCAGCAGCAGCAGCTGCTAGTGAACTGCATTGCTTGGACTAAAAAAGAACAGAAAACAAGCAAAGTCGGAGTCTTGCTGGGGTTTCGAGCAGCAGCGCCTACAAGCAGGCGTGGCACACATAGTGTACATGTATGTGTGTGTGTGTGTGTGTGTGTGTGTGTGTGTGTTTGTGTGTGTGTGCAAAATTTGTTCCATTTTACGCTTTCTACACAAAAACAATAAATCGCTCACAGCGTCACGTCAACTTTCCTAATGCAACGGACAAGGGCGCGGATCAAGAGGATGGAAAACAGAGAAGCGAAAGGGGAGCCAGAGAGAGAGAGTAAGAGAGAGAGGGCGAGAGAGAGAGAGAGCAGAGTAGGAAAGGCTGTGAGGCAATGGGGAGCAGGAGCTCACGGATGCAGTCGGATGCAGCAATTGAGGCTGAAGCCATTTTAACTGCCACTTGAATGCTAAAAACAATGAGCACAGCAACTAAATGCATACATACACACACACCCACACATACACACACACACACACACACGCACGCACACACATGAAAACAGAAACTGTAAATTGTAATTTAAAAACTTTTAGTGGCTGCCCTTGCAATAAATGCGCCACGTAAATCAGTCCATGATGTGCATGATAAAAGGTAAGAGCCTTAGGTTACAGGCTTTGCCCGCAAGCATACACACACACACACACACACACACACACATACACACCTGCCGTCTTCCCACACACACACACACACACGCACACAACACCTACTGCCCTTCTGGTTGCCATGCTACCAAACAAATTGGTGTTGACTATCTGCGCCACAAATATTTTGTTTTCTAATTGCCAAAGCCAGGCCAGAGCCACTCTCTGTACTTCTCTGTCGCTCTAGCTCTTGCTCTCCCCCTCTATTTCTCTTTTTATCTCTCGCTTGCTCAAACAAAAGGCATTTTAAATAAATGCTGTGTGCTTTATGCACAAGCTAACATTTGGCAGCATATTTGGGTCAGTGACATAAACTCAAGTGTGGCTTATTATGATAATCCCGACGATCGACCCCAAGTGTTGCTTTAGAAGTGCTTATCATAAGAAATATTGAAGAAATTTGTAATTCTTATTTAAAATATGATAAAATGTCTAACTGGTTTAAAAAAGCTTAAGCTCATCATGGACACACAGACGAACGGATGGACAGACGGATGGATGGACAGACAGAAGGACAGACAGACGGACAAAAAGATCGAGAGACAGACGGACGGACGGACGGACGAACGGACGAACGGACGAACGAACGGACGGACGGACGGAAGAACGGACGGAAGAACGGACGGACGAACGGACGAACGGATGGGAAGACAGACAAACGGAAGGACAGACAAACGAACTGCCTAACGGACAGATGGATAGACGGCCATACGGATAGAAGGACAGACATAGCTAGATCGACTCAGCTCGTCGTCCTGATCAAGAATCATATTCAAGTCGCTTAGACTACAGAAATTTAAGTTCAGTTTAGGTTGAAGAGCTCTATGAACAGTTTATTAGCTAATTATCGTTGAAAAGTAAAAGTTATCTAAGAATCTAATAGTAGAGTCCTATCCCCACCCAAGCAATACCCTGTAAATTCACATAGATATATATGCTTAAAGTCTTCAAGCTGCGCTTAATGTCTTTTCCGCTCAAAAAACACGACACAAATCAACAAATTCTTTTTTTCTGCTTGTGCCATGTCACAGATTTTTTGTAGCCTAGGCTGGGTAGCAGATGTTGTCGTTGTTGTTGTTGTTGTTGTTTACTACACCTTTAGCATCACAGACACACACACACACAGAGAGAGAGATGAATATACGTATGTTAAGCAAAAGTGAAGAAACGTGATTGAAATTTTATCTTTGGTAAAAAATCGAAGAAATATGTATGTGAATTGGGCTTTGGCTGCCGCAGCTGCCCCATCTAACACACACACACACGGACATATGCTAGGGTGTGTGTCTGTGTGTGTGTGTGTGTGTGTGTTTGACTTTTAAATTCCTCAACGTTGGCGTTAACCGTCGCCGTGGCTCTGTGTTATTTGCATTGAAATGTTGAGTAATTGGAAAACCAATCTGAAGCATCTGCACTTCATGTTTTGCATACCTGACTGACAGACGCCAAACGACGCGACGCTTCACATTCGCTTCTCCCTTCACTCTTTTCTTTTTCTTTTTCATTTTTTTTTTTTTTTTTTTTTATACTCGTATGTTTTTTAGCTGAAAATCAAGAACAAATACAACACACACATAGAGCACATACCACACATCACACACAGGCACCGCGACAGGTTGATTTTGCTTCTGGCATGGCAGTTGTTAAAAATAAATTGTTTTTAAATAGCTCTCACAACGGTGCAAACGCTCCCGGGGCTCAAAGTTCCATGGGTGTGTGTGTGTGTGTGAGTGTGTGTGTGTGTGTGTGTGTGTGTGCGTTTACCCTTCTCTACATCATGCAGCTAGTCGAGCAGTAAAAAAGAAGCCTCTGCACTAGAGTTAAGCATGTTCGGCTCCAGAATATCCCGCACCTCTTATATTTCTATTATTATATTAAACTCTAATCAGGATTCACTCAATTTGGGAACTTGAAATTGTCCTAAATGTCGTCGGAAATTCTTTTATCTGTTAGCTTCTGCGACTCTTTGACATATCTTAACTTCTGCTCTCTCTCTGTTCTACGGTTGCTCCACTCTCTCACTCACTCTACATACTACTACTACCCTATAAGCTTGCTAGCCCATTTTACAGGGTATATTGGCAACAACGAGAACAACAGCCAAACGCCTGGCAAACACCGACAAAAGCTAACAATGAGCGTTGGCTCTTCCGTTGGCGCTTCCTGGTTCCTGAACTTATTTGTTTTCAATTTTATTATGTTTTTTCTTCAATTCTTCGCTTTTTTTTTACTTATTTCACTCTTTAGTCTATGTTTTTGTTTCGTTCGCTCTGCAGGTTTGCAGCATGAAGCTCTTGTTTTTATTACCATTTTGTAGAAATTACTTCGAATAATTTTGCATTCGTTCACAATTGTCTTATCGCTGACGGGCTAAGCCCCAATCCCCATCAAGGTGTCACAGCTTGCCACGCAAATTGTCCCAATATGCTCAAGCCATTGGCAATTGAAGTTAACTTCGTTCTGCGCTACGGAGCTAACGTATTGTTTGGATGGAGAATGGATTCCCACGCAGTTGGTCGTCATGGAAGAAGGTGTAATTCGAATCGACGCTTAATTGGGATTTAAGCGTCTAATATTTTGAAGAGTTAAACTAACTCTTTTATTGTTCAATTCGAGAGCTGAGAGTTTTAGATTTCATTCACTCTAATGACTTCGTTCAATCAATTTAGTATGATGAAATATTTAATTTTGTTAAACTTTAATGAAATTGCTCAGAACTAATTGTATTTCAATAAGTAAAGTCGTTCACTTCTAGTTCATGACTTGGAAAGGAACGAATGTATTGCTCATTCCACTATATCGTATATCGTATATCGCATATCGCACATCGCACATCATATATCATATATGGTGTATCGTATATCGTACATCGTACATCGTATAACGTATATCGTATATCGTATATCGTGTATCGGATATCGTATACCGCATATCGTAAATCGTTTATCGTACTTCGTATAGCGTGTATGTTGTATCGTGTTTCGTATATCGTTTATCGTATATCGTATATCATATATCGTGTATCGTATATCATATATCGTATATCATATATCGTATATCGTATATCGTGTATCGTATATCGCATATTGCATATCGTAAATCGCATATTGTATATCGTATATCGCATATCGTATATTGGTTATCGTGTATCGTTTATCGCACATCGTTTATCGTATAACGTATATCGTATATCGTGTATCGTATATCTTATACCGCATATCGTAAATCATATATCGTATATCGTGTATCATATATCGAACATCGTACATCGCATATCGTATATCGGTATCGTAAATCGTATATTATGTATCGCGTATCGCATATAGTATAGCGTGAATCGTGTATCGCATATCGTATATCCCTTATCATGTATCGTATATCGTATATCGTATATCGTATATTATGAATCTTACATCATACTAACATACTAACTAATTAACTATATAAAAACAAACTTCTCTCTACTCCACTTCCATTTTATTGTTTACTCGAATTTCGTTAATTTTTTCAGGCTAAACACGTATGAATTGATAAATATTTGTAATTGCAGGATCCTCTACCGTGGCTTAGAATGAACATGAATGTGAACATAAACTCTATCGGGTAGTATTACGACTTCTCTGTTTTATATTAGATCGCCCATTCGCATTTGGACTACAAGTGCATTGAGTCTTCGTCTGTGGAGTTTTGCATTTCGATTTTGGAGTAGACGTCGATTTGCAACGCACCGGTTGAGGCGTTGGCAGCTCGGAGTTTTGCGTCCTCGAATTCACAAGCTCATCGAATGGCGCATAGTTATCCATCGAGTCGAAGCCATGGTATGAACCAGTGGTGTCTTGGGTCGTATTGGTCGTTTGAAGAGACGGGCCAAAGCTGGGCTCAGTGATGTCCGAAATCGCAGTGCTGTTCTTACGATTCGATTGACCAGTAGAGTCGCTGACGCCAGTACTCTCGAACTGCGGCATCGAAATGTCATTTATGTCCTGGCTAACATCAATCCGTTGCTTAGACTTCGTAGACGCTACAGCTGCCGCATCACTTGGACATGGACAATCCGATGGAGGCGGTTCACATTGATCCGGAACATTCAACTCAACTCTCTTCACACTAGGCGAAGAGCTTGCAGTTTTCGGTTGATTCTTCCCAACCTGCGTGCTGTCGTCTGCCTGTGCGCATACATCACTACAAGCCATTTCACATGGTTCACTTATGTCCATAATATTTGATTCCATTCCCGATGGTGCGCTCATGTCCGCCAAACGTTGGCTTTCTTCCCTTAATCGATCAGTTACTACTTTAGCATATCTCGTGCTATTGGCTACCATTGATGGCTCTGTAACATTCTCGATATTCTCGCAGTTCAAAGTGCAGGTGGTCACTCGGGTGGTCTGTTTGGATTGTGAATGATTTATGCTACTGGCATAGGATGGTGCGCTGACATTTCGAAGCATTTCACTTGGATAAGACTCATCATTCAACATATTTGAGCACACAGTCGAATATTGCGATTCCATTCCCGATGGTGCACTCACATCCGTCAGACGTTGGCTTTCCTCCATTTGTCGATCCGTAGCCAGTTGTCCATACATCGTGCTATTGGCCAGCATCGATGGCTCTTGAATACTATCGATGTTCTCGCAGTTTAAGCTGCAGGCCATTCGGCTGGCCTGTTTGGATTGCGAACGATTTATGCTGCTCGCATAGGACGGGGCGGTTACATTTCCCAGCATTTCACTTGGATAAGATCTATTCGGACTACGGGGCGCACCTCTAGAATCTTGCGGGCTATAATAGCAGTCTGGCCCGGTACTAGCCATTGAAGGGGCCGATATGTCGCAGATCTCTTGTTGACTGGCGATGCACGGAAAACTGCGAACCTGGCGTGTCGGCGTTCCACTGTGTACTGAATTAGTCGAGGCATTCGTCCTACATGTTGGCATCTGATATACACTTTTCATGCTCCTACTGTTGAACCCAAAGCTGGGAGCACTCTCATCATCCAGAGCGTCGCATTGATACGACGGTTCAGAGCGTGGCCTACGCAAAGGGCCCGAAACTTCAAAGACCGGCGCACTAATGTTCCATAACTCTTGCGTATTGCCACTGCGACCAAAGGAGGGTGGAGTCACATTATTCAAACACTCGCTGGTCATTGGCATTTCTCGCCGACTTGAAGTATTGACAGTCGAAATGTTGCCAAACGACGGCATTGATATATTTTGAATGCATTGACTTCTCGAACTAGGGCCCTGTGATTGACTTCGTCCAATACTTTTGCAAGTCACGCTCGCATATCCACTGCTGTTATAAGAAGGCGCAGATATGTCACAGATATTTTGCGATGGCATTTGGGGACTGCGACAGCTCGAAGCACCCGATGCAGCATAGGAGGGCATACTAACATCTTGCAAACATTCTCTAGTTCCTGGGCTACCGGGCATAGAACGCTGTTGTCGACACGGTGTTCGTACTCTCGAGGCACCCGATATATCCCCGAACGAAGGCATGCTCATGTCCTGCAGCCGAGTTAGATCTGATCGATTCTGTATGGACCTTTGCATACGTTGAGGTGACCTGCTCCTAGTAAACGATGGTGCGCTCACATCGTTCAAGCATTCTGAGGGCATAGTTTGCTGTCGTCGCGATGAACCTGAAACTTCTGCAAATGACGGCATGCTTACGTCCTGAAGGCATTCATTGGTCATTGTATTGCCACGTCCACTGCTTGCAAACGATACGGCTGATATGTCACAGATATTTTGACCTTGCATCGAACGCTGCTGTTGGGTGGGGGTACGCGGCCTAGACGCACCCGATACTCCACCAAATGATGGCATACTGATATCCATTATGCAGTCACTAGTCATGTCTCCCGTTTTGCAGGCATTCGAGAGTGCCCTTTGCGGTGAACGCCCGCGCGACATGCTCCGTCCAAAGGAGGGTGCACTAATATCATTTAAGCATTCGGAAGTATATGCGTTTGATCTTGAGTATTCCGATGGCGCACCATATGATGGCATAGATATATCGTTCAAACACTCATTTGTTAATCCTCCAATTCCACTGCCTTCAAACGATGGAGCACTTATATCACATATATCTTGAGAAGGCATCGATTGCTGACGTCCACTGCTAGCATAGGATGGTGCCGATATATCACAGATATTCTGAGAAGCCATCGATTGCTGCTGACGTCCACTACTAGCATAGGATGGCGCCGATATATCACAGATATTCTGAGATGGCATCGATTGCTGCTGACGTCCACTACTAGCATAGGATGGCGCCGATATATCACAGATATTCTGAGATGCCATCGATTGCTGCTGACGTCCACTACTAGCATAGGATGGCGCCGATATATCACAGATATTCTGAGATGCCATCGATTGCTGCTGACGTCCGCTGCTAGCATAGGATGGTGCCGATATATCACAGATATTCTGAGATGCCATCGATTGCTGCTGACGTCCACTACTAGCATAGGATGGCGCCGATATATCACAGATATTCTGAGATGCCATCGATTGCTGTTTTCTTATTGGAGATTGCCCACTTGAAGCTAAAGAGCTCCCACACAATGGAATGCTGATATTTTCTATACATTCAGCCGTACTATTCATTGGTCCACGTCTACGAGACGAAGGCGTTGAGCTCTCACAAACGGTCTTCGTTGATACCGAACGCTGTTGACGTACTGGAGTTTTTGATCTTGAGGATCCTGATACTCCACCAAAGGAAGGCATGCTAACTTCATCTATGAACTCAGAGGTCGTAGTTGTCGTTTGACACTTTTCTCCGCTTTCATTTTGCATTGACTTTTGCCTACGTTGTGGCGATCGGCTGCGCATCATGCTTTTTCCAAACGATGGTGCACTAACATTATCCAAACATTCGGAGGGTAAGGACTGTTGCCTTCTGGATGATGTCGATATCCCTGATGGCATAGTTACATTATCCAAGCATTCAATTGTCGATGCTCCGCGTCCACTGCTAGCAAAGGACGGTGCCGATACATCACAGATATTCTGCGATGCCATCGATTGCTGCTGACGTCCACTGCTGGCATAGGATGGTGCCGATATATCACAGATATTCTGCGATGCCATCGATTGCTGCTGACGTCCACTACTAGCATAGGACGGCGCCGATATATCACAGATATTTTGAGATGCCATCGATTGCTGCTGACGTCCACTGCTAGCAAAGGACGGTGCCGATACATCACAGATATTCTGAGAAGGCATTGATTGTTGCTGCCGTGTTGGAGTTCTAGGTCTTGAGGCTCCCGACACTCCACCAAAGGAAGGCATACTCATTTCTTCCAAAAATTCACTATAAGAGACCTCTTTACCCGAGTTTGCATAGGATGGCATTGTTACATTATCCAAGCATTCGTCATTTATTGTTCCGCGTCCACTGCTACCAAAGGACGGTGCAGATATATCACAGATATTCTGAGATGCCATCGATTGTTGCTGACGTCCACTACTAGCATAGGACGGCGCCGATATATCACAGATATTCTGAGAAGCCATCGATTGCTGCTGACGTCCACTACTAGCATAGGACGGTGCAGATATATCACAGATATTCTGAGAAGCCATCGATTGCTGCTGACGTCCACTGCTGGCATAGGACGGCGCCGATATATCACAGATATTCTGAGATGCCATCGATTGCTGCTGACGTCCACTACTAGCATAGGACGGCGCCGATATATCACAGATATTCTGAGATGCCATCGATTGCTGCTGTCGTCCACTACTAGCAAAGGACGGCGCCGATACATCACAGATATTCTGAGAAGGCATCGATTGTTGCTGCCGTGTTGGCGTTCTGGGTCTTGAAGCACCTGACACTCCACCAAAAGACGGCATACTCATTTCTTCCAAAAACTCACTATAAGAGACCTCTTTACCCGTGCATTCAATATTCGATGCTCCGCGTCCACTGCTGCCAAAGGATGGCGCCGATATATCACAGATATTCTGTGATGCCATCGATTGCTGCTGACGTCCACTACTAGCATAGGACGGTGCAGATATATCACAGATATTCTGAGATACCATCGATTGCTGCTGACGTCCACTACTAGCATAGGACGGCGCCGATATATCACAGATATTCTGAGAAGCCATCGATTGCTGCTGACGTCCACTACTAGCATAGGACGGTGCCGATATATCGCAGATATTCTGAGATGCCATCGATTGCTGCTGTCGTCCACTACTAGCAAAGGACGGCGCCGATACATCACAGATATTCTGAGAAGGCATCGATTGTTGCTGCCGTGTTGGCGTTCTGGGTCTTGAAGCGCCTGACACTCCACCAAAAGACGGCATACTCATTTCTTCCAAAAACTCGCTATAAGAAACCTCTCTACCAGTGTTTCCAAAGGAGGGCTGGGTGACGTCGTCTAAACATTCATTAGTCATTTGTCCCACTCGGCGTGGTGGTGTCCTTGCTCTCGACGCTCCGGATACTCCGCCAAAGGAAGGCATGCTGATATCTGTCAAACACTCAGAGGTCATCGGTCCTCGAGTAGAATTTCCAAAAGACGGCATAGTTATTTGATCTAAAAATTCTTGTTGGTCGTTTTCACAGGTCGGCGCCATTGTGCTGCACAGCACTTGTGCGGGCACCGAGCACTGTTGGCGTGTCGGAGATCGCGCTTGCGAGGCACCCGATACTCCACCAAATGACGGTATACTCATATCCTCAATAAACTGATTAGTTGTAGAGCATTCAAACGATGGCATCGTGACTTCCTCTAAGCATTCATTTGTCATTTGGCATCGGCCATATATCGGAATTGACCGGCTTTGACGCGACAGTGATCTGCCTCGCGAAGCTCCCGATACACCTGCAAACGAGGGCATGCTAACATCAGCCACACACTGATACTGATCAGACGAAGCTCCCATACTTCCATATAATGGCATTGATATGTTCTCTAAGCATTCATCACCACATGGACCCTGTCCATACGATACGTAAGATGGAGCTGATATGTCACAGATAGGCTGCGATGGCATTGAACGATGTTGCATAGATCTGGCTGAAGCGCTTGATACTCCCTCAAAGCACGGCATACTGATGTCCTCCAGAGCTGTTGAGTTCATGTGACTCTGTGCTAGCACCGACCTTGGCTGACTACGACTTATTCTACTGCGACCAGGACTAGACCCAAAAGACGGGGCACTAACATCGTTCAAGCATTCACTTGTCATAAAGCTTGTTTGTCTATTCGATGCTCCGGACATGTTGCCAAATGAAGGCATTGTAATATCATCTAAGCGTTCATGGGACATCTGGCTAACTTGACGTCGCGAGGCACCAGAAGATCCCAAAATACTTGGCATTGTTACATTGTTCAGACATTCACTGGTATATTGCTGTGTTGATTGTCGCATCGAATCACATTTCGCACCACAAATGCCACTCGGCATGGATATATCTTCTAGATTGCTGCCAGCGAATGAGGGTGCCGAAATATCGCAAATATCTTGTCGAGCAGGACTACGACAAACGGAGCTATTGGCAAAAGAGGGAGCACTTATATTTTCGAGGCAAACACTTTGATTTGCCGATTGCATACGTCTGTCTCCACAGTCACCTATACGAGTGCTCATTGCTGGCTGACTATTGTCGTAGAACGAGGGCATTGAGATATCGGCCAGATTCTCGCACTGATCTGGCGAACTGGAGAAATGAAGGTGACGTCCGGCGGTAGGAGGTTGTCCCGGAATGCAAATAGGTGTGTTATCCATATTACATGATGGGTCGTTTGGTTTGTTAGACACTGTGCTCGTCTCCTCTACGCGACTTGTCACCTTTCCGGATTGATCCCGATGCGTCGTAATCGTGCGAACCGTAGTAGTTAAAACACTGTTTTTCTGTATGCAAAAGGATTTTAATTTAAAGTGAATGTCAACAAGTAAATTGCGAAAATGTCTAGTTGGCAATGACCGACTAGAAGATACCCGCCAATAGCTTATCTTTCAAAACTCAAATGCTAGATCAAACAACACGGACAGCCAGACGGACGGACATGACCAAAATGTGAATTGTGAGCACCTTCTCTCTCTCTCTCCCTATCTCACTCTCTCTCTTATTTTTCTCTCTCTCTCTCTCTCTCTCTATGCTGGTTAGGTACATTGACAAAAAGTCAATATACCCTTGGTTTTTTGGGGTAACTTTTGTACTGTTGTTACCTTTTTTATGCAGCATTTCTCAGACTTTTGATCGGACATTGAATATAGAACTGGATCTCGGCAATCCACTGCTGGCAATAGATCATTGGTGCAATCGCGCTGATAGCTAAAATCATGCACGACCTTTTGTTGTACGCAATGCGTACATTTACTGCTATCATTTTCACTCACACTCGCGTCTGCCGTGGTACACAATAGTGGCGGTGATACATTAGCTAAATATTCTCCACCCGAATCAGACATCTGTGATGCCATGGTCATATCGAACTGCGGCGCCGAGATATCAGCCAAACATTCATCTGTTAAATTGTTCACAATGGAGGTTTCTGCTGGACGATAGATGGGTCTGCGCGGTTGAGCCATCCGCATTGCATTCAGTGCCTCAGCGTCAGTTTCATCTGTAAATCGTTGGGATTGGTCAGTTTTGCTTTGAATACTCTAATACACAGCTCTACGGACATGTCATATTGCGAAACATGCGCGGATGACGCCATTCCTCGTTGCCAGTTAGACCAAACTCCCGGGGATCATATTGACGCGGTTGTCCGCAGTATCCGGGATGTAAATGCTCTGGCGTACTCACTAAATCATGTTGTGGCGACTGTCCGTTGGGCGTTTTGCACTGCGCATTCGGCATGGCTGCTATACTTCCAAGGAATTTTGCTATTGGAGTTTTAGCCTGAAAAAAAAAAATTACGAATTCTTTGCCAATCGAAATTTGTGCTGAGTTGAAGTGTTTGGAAGTGCTCAAGGTGAGCCGAGCGGCCTACTACAAATTCCATACATTCTGTCTTGAGTGTCGTGCTCTACCCCTCTTTGTAAGTCTTGCATAATATCAATCAGGCAATCACTGTGAGTCATTTAGAGTCAATCAGTAAGATTCAGTTACAGTTACTAAGTCAGCGTCGTTCAGTTTAGCAACTCGTAAGTCAAAACGCTCCAACTCAGTCGGTTGGAGTCAATAAGTAGTCAATAAAAGTATGTCAGACTTTGTCAAAATCATTCAGCCAGTTAGTCAGTCCGTCAGTTATCCAGAGTCAGTCAGTCAATCACTCAGACTTACTTTGTCCAGTTGGTCAAGTATTCAGTCAGTCAGTAAGTAGATGGGAGTCAGTTAGACTAATCAGTTTTTCAGTCAGAGCCTGTAAGCAAATGAGAGTCAGTCAGACTGTCAGAGTCAGTCACAGTCAATCCGCCAGCTAGTCAGTCAATCAGTCAAACTTAGTCAGTCCAGTCACTGTAGAAAGGCCAGCTAGTGAACCAGTTAGTCCGTCCGTCATCCAAGGTCAGTCAGTCCAGTTAGTCCGTCAGATGCATTCAGTGAGAGCCTGTAAGCAAATGAGAGTCAGTCAGACTGTCAGATTCAGTCACAGTCAATCCGCTAGCTAGTCAGTCCATCAGTCAGTCAGTCAATCAGTCAGGCTTAGTCAGTCCAGTCACTGTAAAAAGGCCAGCTAGTCAACCAGTTAGTCCGTCCGTCATCCAAGGTCAGTCAGTCCAGTTAGTCCGTCAGATGCATTCAGTGAGAGCCTGTAAGCAAATGTGAGTCAGTCACAATCAATCCGCCAGCTAGTCAGTCCATCAGTCTTCCAGAGCCAGTCAGTCAATCAGTCAGACTTAGTCAGTCCTGCCTCAGTAAAAAGCCCAGCTAGTCAACCAGTTAGTCCGTCCGTCAGCCAAGGTCAGTCAGTCCAGTTAGTCCGTCAGATGCATTCAGTGAGAGCCTGTAAGCAAATGAGAGTCAGTCAGACTGTCAGATTCAGTCACAGTCAATCCGCTAGCTAGTCAGTCCATCAGTCAATCAGTCAGACTTAGTCAGTCCAGTCACAGTAAAAAGCCCAGCTAGTCAACCAGTTAGTCCGTCCGTCAGCCAAGGTCTCAGTCAGTCAATCAGTCAGTCATGCATATCCGTTGGTTAGCACAAATCCAATTAATAGGTGAATAGTTTTTCTTTTGCCCCTTTCACACTTCATTTACAGTTTTCTTAAACTTGATTGGCTTTTAGATGCCTGACTAGCATCCAATTCTTAAGAGCTTGTCTACGTCATGTGTGTCGCTCTGTGTGTGCTTAGTGGTCGGCTTGTGGGCTGGCAAGGCGTCACACGAAACCGCTTTCATTTCCGCTAAACACAATTGCATCATTAGCGATGCAATCTCCGTTACTTAACGTAACCGCAACATGCCGGAAATGAAATCCGAGGCAAGCTGGCGCGCCCAGCGTTAAGCTCGCTAAACTTTTCCAACGGTGAACGACTCGACAAGTGCGCCAAGCAAAGCGCAATGAAAAATAGTAAAAAAAAAAAGAAAAGAACAGAAAGCCAAAAGAAAATAGTACGAAAAATAAAGGTGGCGCAACAAAAAGGAAATATGACGTCTCCGTGTGGCATAGTCAAAGAGCGACGCGACTCGACTCGACTCAACTCGACTCGAGTCCAGAAGCCACTCGCACAAGGCTAAAAAGGAAAACAACCGGAAAGCAAACGAAATGATGCTGCTGCGCACAAATAATCGAATAATGCCATACCTGAAATCATATGAATACGAATAGCCCTGTGACGCAGGTGAAGCCAGGTGTAGTCGCTGCTGGCCAACCCAGATGTGTAGCGCACCCATTGGATACAAAGACAAAGGCGCCGGTTACGCGGTGTCGCTTCATTTGACTTGATGCATATACCTGAGCAAATATTTGACAAGGCAAACTGACGAGGGCTGCTCTTAAAGTATTCCACAATTTAATGATAATGATAATGATAACTTATCGATGCTCGTTCGACACTTGCAAATGGCGTATATTAGTTCATTCCCTCAACTATACTAATATTAGTATACATATATTATAGTTCAAGTTCACTGTAATTCGCATAAGCTCTTGAGCTACCCTCGCAACATTCACTTAATATGGTGTCAAATGAAATGTTTTCTCTTTAGCTGCGAAGGTGCAGGCAATCAACTAGATATTTGCATATACATACACATCAGCATGTATATGCATGCCTTTCAAACTGCAGATCTTCAGACTAAACGGACCACGCCTACTCTGCGTAAGCCGCCTCCTTCAAAATGGCCGACAGTCCGGAGCTGCATGGAGCTGGAGCCATCTACCACTCAGGTGACTGACATCATATTCATGCACACGTGTCCTCTAGGTCAGACGGGCGCATGGAGCGGGGCGTGGGCCAGAAAGGAGCTCGCACAAAAGAGTTGCCAAGCCTCAAGGCCACAGACATTGGTAGGCGGAGCAGGAGAGGAGCCAGGGTGCTGGAGGGCGGGTGTCGGGGCGACAAAGTTTGGTAAACGTTTAGCTTGCTTACTTTTCAATTTGAATATGCCTCGTTCGCTGGCCTCTCTGTTTGGTTCCAGTGGGCGGCCAGGGCTGGCGTGGGCGGGGCTAATGGGGCATGACAGCATAATGCAATGCAATAATACAAAGAGCTTTCTTTCAAGGCTTAAGCTTCAAGGCGATTAGCAAACATGCTCAGCAAAAAAAAGAGAGAAAGAATGAAAAAACTGCCACATCGAAGCCTAGATGTGCTTATATGCAAGATATAAGATATAAGATATAATGACTTAATCAAATTAAAAATTTCAATATCTTTAATGAGAATATACTAGTTTGGCTACACAATATTAAGAATAACTTTATATTGCTAATATAGAAATATTCTTATTAAGCTTCATTTAAAATCTGTGTAAACTCAAAAAAGAGTAGAAAAGAATGAGAGTTCCTTTAATGGAAGCTGCTTGAGCTGCTTATTTGGCTTATAAAATATATATATAATATTTTTTGCTTTCTTTGCTAAAAAAAAAGGATTATTAATTATTTTTCTTTAACACTTAAGCTGTAGCTTAACATCAAAATAAATGTGTAAAATGTATTTTTTAAAAACTTTCTGGCAGGTAGCTCAAAGCTGTGAACAAGTTACGGGGTATATAGAACAGTCAAGCACTTCCCACAATATTAAACAATAATAATTTTGAACTATTTCAAATTAAATTGAAAAATAAAAAAATACACTAGCTGAAAATGTTTTTTAATAATTTTTAGAATTTTTATAATATAATTATATATAATTTTTTGGCTCTTCTATTGAGGTTTTTCTTTTTTTTATTGGCTAACTAAACTTTATATAAATAAATTGAGTTTTTTTATATTTTATTTTATACATTAAAGTCATAAATATTCATAAATTAATTTGCTCAATCATTTTACTTCCAAACAAAATTGGGTTTTATTTTAATGGTAAATTTTTAATGTGAAAATTTTGTATAGAATAAAGGTAAATTAAGTTGAGCTGAAAACCGGCATTAAATTTGGGACAAGACGCCATCTGCCGACAATTTTTGTAATGTAAAGCTTTTTCGAAGTGTGCTGTAAAACTGTTAACAGCAGCTGTTAACTATGGCGAATAGTGTACAGCAGCTGTTAGAGAAACAACAGTGTAAATGTTAACATCACGCTTAGTTAACTGCAGCTGTTAACAGCAAAAAGCTACTTTTCAAACTAGATATCAGTTAAAAAGTCATATATTCGTACCAAAAAATCCATTTACTCAAAATACTATTAACATTGTCTACGTGTCTTAGCCATGGCAACGGTTAGGGCCACAACAAACCTGGTTGCCCTGGGCAACGTGGCGGCCAAATCAGCTGACGACCTCTGTGGCTGGTAAACAAAACAATTGAAGCCGTGTGAAAATCAACTTCCCCAAATAGAGCAGAAATTATTAAAGGAATTCAAATCAGATCTGGAGGCCAAACCATGTGCTAAATGGGCCAGCTGCACTGCTTGCCACGCTGGTGTTGCTGCTGCTGCGGCTGCTGCTGTGAGCAGGCGCCGCAGCTGCCGGCGGCAGCGCGCTTTAAGCTGCTGCTGCTGGGCGTCGCGGGCAGTGGCAAAACCCAGTTGGGTCACCTGCTCAGCGGCGAGGAACGCGACGCCAACGATCTGGGCGCCACGAATGGAGTTCGCTGCTATCGAGTGATGGATCCGGAGTCGAGTCTGCTGCTCACTGAGGTGGGAGGCAGCGTGGATATGCAGCGGATTTGGCAGCACTACTTTGCCACCTGCCATGCGCTCATCTATTGCTTCGATCTGAGTGCCAGCTACGAGCAGCTGTTGGGCAGCTTTGCACTGTTGCAGCGGTGCCTGCAGCATGCCACGTTGCGTGGCAAGCCCGTGCTGCTTGTCGCCACGCGGCACAGCGATGCCGTGCAGCTGTACGATGTGGAGAATGCTTTCGATCTGGAGCAGCTGAGCCGCTCCTCCAGCTGCCCCTTGCGCATCTGCCACATGGCCGGCGATGAGCTGCAACTGGGCGTGGCCTGGCTGCGGCGCCAGCTGCAGGAGCAGGCGCCAGAGCTGGAGCAGCGCATCAAGTATGATGTTAATATGCAGGTGTGTGCTTACGATTTATCTCTCTCTATCTATACTCTTCTTGCTCTCTTTCTCTCTCTCTTTCTCTGTTTTTCTCTTTCACTCTCTTTAGCTAGCTGTCTCTTCATCACTTTCGTTTTTTGCTTACTTTATTCCTCCTTTTGGTTCTGCCTATCTCTCTCTCTACCTCTCTCTCCCTTGCCATCCGTCTGTCACTCTCTCACAGGGATCTCACAGAAAGTCTCTCTTTTTCTGCTCTCCCGTTTTCTCTCTTTTTGTCTATCTGCCTCACAGAGAGTCTATCTTCCTCTCCTCTCGCACAGAGAGTCTCTCTCTCTCTCCCTCCCTTGCTTTCTCTTGCTCTCTCTTACAGAGACTCTCTCTTTTTCCGCACTCTCTGTCTCTCTTTCGATTCCTTGCTCTCTCTCTCTCTCTCTATCTCTGTCTATATCTATTTCTATGTGTTTCTTTCCTTTGCTCTATCTGTCTCACTCTCCTATCATTTCTCTATTTCTCCTACTTTCTCCGTCAAATGTTTCTCATGCCAACTCTTTCACTCTCTCTATCCTTCTCTCTTCATATATCACCATACATTTCATCATTTTAAATTCTATCTATCCCACTAACTCACTCTTTCTACACATTTACTTACATCTCTATATAATACACTCACTCACACTTCCTCTCTCTCTCTCTCTTTCTCTCTCTATCTCCCTCTCTCCTATTTCCAGTCCTGGGAGCGACGCAATCGTGCTTTACTTTCCAATGGTAAATTGCCTCAGCCGCGTCGCCAACGCTTTCGACGTCCACATAGAAAGGTAACGGTACACATGCGATCAACACTATTGCGCTCTCGCTCACACTGCTTACTCTTACTTACTCAATTGCAGCTGTGGCCCATCCAATCGGTGACTGGTGACGTCACGCAGCCGCGTCCATCAACAGCGCCGGCCGCCATTTTCTCAGTGCGTGCGCCATGAAAACTGCCTTCGAAATTGTTCAGCAAAATGTGCCAAAGATCAGATTTCTCTTCTTTTTTTTTGTCACAGAATTAAGATAGTTTTTTTTTTAAATAAATAAATAATTTAATGATATTTGTTGAGTAAAGTTTTCCGTACATATAGCAAATATCGAATTTTAAAGGCATAAGATTTCTGCTGCATTTGGCGTCTAACAGCATGCGCTGGTTGGCGGCGGATGCTTGCAGATTCTCCCACCCGGCTAACTGCCAGACGATGATGTATTGCAGCGCAGCAATAAGTAAACCACAAGAACACCTCGCACACACACACACGCACACACACATACACACACACATGCACATGCACAGGCATATTCAAACAATTACAAACACTAACACAGATTGCTAGCAACGAGGGAGGGAGGGAGGTATGGGAGGGAGAGCACCGCTGACATTGATGATTGCGGCTCGTCGTCATCGGCGACGGCGGCTTTATTGTTGTCGTTGGTGTCTGGAGACGCTCGAACGTGTGCTCATAATAATCCCGATATATAAGCCAGCCAAAAAAAAAAAAGAAAAAAAAAAACCCGCCAAGGCACACACACACATACACACACACACACACATAAATAAAACATGTGTCGCCGTGTGTTGTTACGAAAAGTGTAAAATAAGCATCAATCATCGCTTATTCGAGTTGTCATCAATCACACACACGCTGCACACACACACACACACACGCACACACATGCAGGCAGAGCAAAAAGTACAACAACATGAAGCAACAAGCGCCGTTATCCTTGGTGGTTAGCTCTTGTCAAGCGTCTGCCCGTCGCTCGTTCGCTTAACATTTACAAATTTGCTGCAGCCTTTAAATTTACAACCCCTTTGCCTGGACACAGCCCTCCGCGCTCCGCTCTCCGCTTTACCCCTCGCCCTACTCCTACCCCTAGCCCTAGTCCTATATCTAATCAGCTTTGCGGCAGTTATTAAATCATCAGGTTGCACGATCGGGCGCCCATCCGCTGTCACATGTCTGTCAACAGTCAGCGAAGGACACGACAACAACAACAACAACAAAAAATTGGTATAAATTTATATGCGAGGGGTGGTTGAAATGTCTGCCATCTACGAAAACTATTTACATATATAATATTGTATTATTTAATATTTGATAACATTTTTTATAGAATTTAAATTTTAAAATTATTTATAAAAATTTTATAAAAATTTATTTAGATAATAATTTGTATATATTAATTTTCAAAATAATTAATTAAAAAGATTTATCGAAAAATTTCCAGACTAATAAGTCTATATACATACAAAACGTATTTTAGATTAATTTTTTTAAATTTTATTTTTATACATCTATTCATATAGTGAAAAACACATTTATGCTAATATATATATAGACGAGGGTAGTTTAAAATAATTTATATTAATTTATATTAATAATAGAATTCAAAATAAATTAGTTTAATTATATATATATATATATATTTTTAATAAATATTAATTAATCTACCAAATATATTTTATTGTTCTAACTCACAACTAATCAAACTACCCTCGCATATGCTTGCATATATGTTTTGTGCGTAACCAAATATGCTTTGCCCTGGCCGTTTGCGTGCGTCAAGGCGGAAAATAAAGATTTAATCGGCATTTACGTATAATATTTTTAGGTTTTTATGATAATGCGCTCTTCTTCCTCTATTTCTTTTTTTTTTTTTTTGTGCAGATATGGAACTCAACGAGCGACCCTTTAAACGGTTGAGCCTGTCGTTTGTGTATGTCGCAGCCGTGTTCAAAGCCAAAGAATGGAATACGCAAACTTTTATATACTTCGAGCAGCATTTGATGAAGAAAAAGTATTTTATGTCCAGCGCTGGACGTAACCAAAGGAGGAGGAGGGGCAGCAGGAGGGCTGAGGCAACTGATTAACGTGTCCAAATATGCCCGAGCATGAATTGCACTTGAACTATATGATATAATATACTATAGAGGGGGGAAGGACAGAGAGAGGGAGAGAGAGAGAGAGAGAAAAAAGAAGAAAGAAAGACTGAGAGGGAGTAGGAAAAATAGAGAGAAAATGGTACAGAGAGAGATACAAAGATAGAAAGAGGGAGAGAAATGAGAAAGAGGAGTATAGAAAGGGAAACGTATAGGAAGAGAGAGAAAGAGACAAATAGAAATAAAAAGAGAGAGAGAGAGAGAGAGAGAGGAAGTCATACAAAGAGAAAGAGAGGGAGACAAAGAGAAAAAAGAGAAAGAAGCAAAGAAAAAGAGAGAGAGAAAGAGAGAGAGAGATAAAAAGAGAATGTAAGACAAAGGGTCACTTCCATTCATTATTATTCCATCCTTTGGCTAGTTGCCATGGATCGAACCATAACAATCCGCCCGCCGAAATGGCAACAAAAGGTGAAATGGGTTTTAATTTCAATTTGTACAACAATCCCGTTATATCAGAATAGCTTAGGGTTGCCACTGTTTTTATATAATTTCGTATGCGGATCTAAAAACAAAGTGGAAAACCCGAAATGCCAACGCAACTGGGCAGACAATCAAATAAAGTCACGCCGCTTTAACATTTGCGGTCGGCAGGACGACGCGAGGGGCCAAGTGCTGGACAGTTTTTGGCTGTGGGTAACACGATATGCACACACACTCACACACGCACACACACAGGGGCAATGCAAAAGGCTGCAGGACATGTACACGAAATTAATTTGCAACGAAGGGCATGGCACGCGCTCGCTCTCTCTCTCTCCCTCTCTCTGTCTCTCTCTCACACTTTTAATCCAACATGATATGATGCTACAGCAAAATGCAAAATGTAGCCTGAGTCCAGCTGCTGAACCTGAACCTGAACCTGAATATGCCGCCACGCCCCCTCACGCCACGCCACGCCACGCCGACTGACTGCAACAAAAATCAGAAAGCGGATTAAACGTATTCGTGAGAATTCGTCAACGATTTCACACCTGTTCGACAATCGCGCCAGCGAGTGTGTGTGTGTGTGTGTGTGTGGCTGTGGGTTGTAGGCGTGGTCCGGCATAAAATGCCAATTAGAATTTCAAGTTCGCAGTCCGTTGGGCTACGCCACGCCTTTGGGCAACATCCCCGACTTTTTCGCCAACGCAAATTGTTTATCGCCTTCCGGGCGCTTTATTAACTTTACGGCTGGCCGAACTCTGACCCGTAGTCTGAGCAGGGATCTCAACTCTCTCTCTCTCTCTCTGTTTGTGTGGTCTCTCCTGGTCAGCGGCATTTTACGGACTTTCGATTTTCATGTGTTTCAATTCGATTTGCTTTGGTTTCGGTTTCGCCACTTCATTCCACTTGTTGTTGTTGTTGTTTTCTCTCGCACCTTTCTGGAATCATTTCCTACCATTCCTCTCCTTTTTTTTCTTGTGAAACCCTTTCCCTCCGGCCGAGCGTAACGCGGAAATGCACTCAAAATATTAAATGCTTCAGTAGTTTGCAATTATTGTGCGCGCTGGCCTTGTGCTTAATTTATAATACGACTCCGGCGTGAGATTCAGCAACAGGACTCCGCCGTAGCCGCACAGCTGTTGTCCGGCTGTTGACCAATTGCTACGCTCCTCTTAACTGATTTCTCATTGAAAATACGCACTTTTTTAAAGCATTTCCTTAAAAGCAAATGAGATGTGTCCGGAGAAGTAATGGAAAGGAAAGATATGAGATATGGCTTAGGGTCGTTGATAGAGCTGGCGTAAGACTATTCATCGAAGAGTTATAAATATGCGAGGGAGTAGTAAGAGGTGTGGACCAGAACTAGAGGCTGCTAGACAGAGAATCTTGCTCAGGGTAAATCGAAGTCGAAGTCGAAGTCCAAGTCCAAGTCCAAGTCCAAGTCCAAGTCGAGGTCAAAGTTGTCTGGCGCAAAACTTTCAATTGCTGCTGGGTCTTATCTTTATTATCGTCGCTTTTATTACGCTGACCATACCTAAGGAGGGGGCGTGTCAAGGAGGAGTGTGTATTACTCATAAAGTATGTCATGTGTCATAAATGACAGATTCTTAGGCATGCTTCATTGATCCTTTTTTGGCCGCAACGCTTTTTACGATGCCACCACAGAGGCGAGCAGAGATATAGCCGAAGATGGTGTGTGAGAGGAAGAGAGATAGCTAAATTGTTGCAGTATCTGACGCACACACACACACACACACTCACACACACGCGCGTGTTTGAAGTTTGCTTTTGATAAATGAATGGATTTTCAAAGGCGACGTTAATGAAATACGCACACAACACGAAACACACTCGCACACACAGCTCACACAGAGGATGTTGCCTAGCTCAGCATGTGTTCCGTGTGTGTTTGTGTGTGTGTGTGTGCGTGTGTGTGTGTGTGTGTCTGTGCTTCTATATATCCTTCAATCTATCAAACTCACGTGTCCGTCGTGTCTCAATTTACTCGCTTAGTTTATGTTCAACTCGAGCAAGGCTTCTGCCTGCTTGGCTCTCTGCGTTGCCAAGTATTTTGATAGAGTCCGTTTGGCATATTTATGAAGTCAACGCAGCGGGCATTGAAAGGACACAAACAACAATAAACAGGAGTGAGAGAAAGACAGAACGAAAGAGAGTGAGAGGGAGAGACAGAGAGAGAGAGAGAGAGAGGGAAGGACATGGCCATCGAAGGAATGAACCCAGTTGGCCTTTAGCTAATGTTCTTGATTTTTGCATAGCAAAAATTCCAGCATTAGAAATTACTTGAAAGTGAGATTGAGACATGCACAGCTCAAATGAACCAGTTCATTTGTGTATAGCATTGAATGAGCTTCGAAATGGATATATAAATCTTAGTTTGCTATTGATTAATTATATGTTTGTATATGAATGTATGTTATCGATACAATATATCGATAAATCATAAATAGTTACCCATGGATGTAGCTGTTATCGCTAACGACTATCGACGGATTGTATGACTGTTATCTGCATTAACTATTAACTATCGATAAATCACAAATTGGCTTAACTGACATCATTTTCGACTATCGATAAGTCTGCAATTGTTAAAAGTTGAAAGGTTATCGTTAATCATAACAAATACCAAAGGTAATCGTTAACAGCAATCCATAAATCTTCAGTTGATTACACTTAGCAGTACGTCCATTATCGATATCGATCATCAGTAATCATTATGAATTATCGATTGATTGCAAATCACTTGAGGTTGTTATCGCTACAAACTATTATAAATCATAAATCAGTTGACTTTGATTGGCTAACGACCATTGAAATGTTTATCTTCGCTATCGACTATCGATAAATCTTAAGTCGCTTGAAAGTGCACTTAAGCTGCCTTGGCCAGAGTTCGAACTGGTATAGACGCTCACTCAATCTCTCCCACTTTCTCTCACTGGTCTCTCTCTCTGTCTCACTCTCCCTATCTCTGGGGCAATCCAAAAATACTTAGCAGCCACGTCAAATGTCACTAAATAATGCAGAGAACCAATTACCAAGGCGAAGGCGAAATCAAGTGATCCCACTTGCAAATCCGAACTGCTCTTGTTGGTGTTGCATCACTTCTCTTAGTTGTCGTTGTTGCTGTTGCTGTTGCTGTTGTTCTCGTGGAAGCTGTTTGGCGCTTTGTTTTCGCCTGTGGCGCCTGGGCGCTGAAAAGTATGCCACATCGAAAATCGAACCAAAAAGCAAAAGCAAAAGCAAACGCATTAAAAGCAACTTAATAATTCAGATCGAAGTCAGCAATCAGCGCCGCTGACATGTTGACAAACGACGCCGCCAACGACGCAGCGAGCATACAGCATACAGCATACACAGCGGAAAAAAGTAAGGGGATGAGGATGAGGACAAGAGATTTACATTTTCAAAATCGAATGGCGACATAAGCCACCGCAAAGCAAAAGACACGCAACCACAGCCATAATGAAATCCATGATAAACAAGATAAACGAACTCAACAAAAAGTACATGCACACACACATACACATACACACACACACACTCGCACACACTCTATCAAGATTTATGTATGTGTGTGCTAAGCGGGTATTGCACGCTTAGCATATACTCTACTTGAATAGTATATTTGTAGCAAGTTTTCATATATTCAAAATCATTTTAAGTTTGCATGAATGAATCATCTATGAATCATTTGAATTGTGAATCATTTGAATCATGAATCATTTATGAATCAATTGAATCATGAATCATTTATGAATCATTTGAATCATGAATCATTTATGAATCATTTGAATCATGAATCATTTATGAATCAATTGAATATTGAATATTTGTACGTAATATATATATATATATATATATTTGATTCCAGCAACAATAATTGTCTAATGCAGTCGCAGCACTCAAAGCCTTTTGATTCATTCAAAAACATTCAAGTTATTCAAATCCTTCAATATATTTAAAAACATTCTCTTAAGTCTATTGGCTTTAGTAGTCTAATTAAGTAAAATTAAATAAAATTTAATATTTTAATAAATATTTTCAACCAATGAAATATTCGAATGAATCAAAACATTTGCATGAATATAACTTTTAATGAATATATAACTTTGAATCATTTCAAATAACCCATAACTGACATACAGTCTCTGCTAGCAGCTATACCCAATCACTGGCAGGGCATGAGCTATGGAGTCGCGTCTTGTTGCCTTGGTGACAACCGCTGATACATTTGCTTATATCTATTTCAGTCATGCCGCTTTATGCAGAGACTCTGTTTTGGCATATCGGCTTGCAAAGCCACCACAAATGCTGGCAACCACCTTGTGGACCAGCCCCGCCCACTGAGCACCGCCACCAGACCCCGCCACACAGCCGCCGTCGAAGCCTTTTGCTTTAGCCACTGCTGCATTGGCAGCGGCGGCTCATCTTTGCCCGTTGTCAATGTTGTCTTCGATGTCTTCGTTTGCAATCAATGAAAGATTTATGACAACAAATATATATACATATACACACACACACACACACACTCGCACACACATTGGCTGCTTCTTCGTCTTCTTTGCTTTTTTATGTCACATCATTATTTTTATTATGACGCTGCCGGCGGCGTCGGCCCGTTATTCGAGAGTGATTAGTGACTAAAAATGACAACAATAATAATTGCATTGGCTGTGCGTACGTGGGTGTATGTGTGTGTGTGTGTGTGTGTATGTGTGTGTCGGCCACATGAATGATGTCCCATCCATGTTATTCGATATGATTCACAAATAAGTACAAATATTTGCTATCGCAGAGCACTGTGCAGCTTTCCAGGAAAAACTGATTGGTTTATGCCACATGCCGTCGCTAGATGGCGCCAAATTGTCCGCCAGCAATGGCAACAAGAAGCTAACAGCGGATTTAAAGCCGCTTCACAGCACAATTTTCTGCTTAAGCTTAAGCAAATCCATGTGAAAATTGGAATTGAAGTGGAAAGATCCAGAAATCGAGAGATTATTTCAGACCATATAGTTCGATTTAATAGGATTGTTTGTATTGAGTGAGTGGGAGAATAAAGTGTGGAAGTGTAGCAAAACTTGACATAAACTAACTCATGGGACTTAAAGGATATATATATATTCTTGATCAAGACGACGAGCTGAGTTGATATAGCCATGTCCGTCCGTCCTTCAGTCTGTCCGACCGTCCGTCCTTCCGTACAAGAAGCGTAGAATGCTTTAAGTCTCAGCTCTACGCTGAGTTCAGGGTATCTTCTAGTCGGGCAGTTCCGACTAAAACAAAATTTTTTTGAGATACAACGATACATGTTTCTGGTCATATGACTGTTGAAACTACATCCATACGTTGTGTATGGCTTGGCTCGACTCTGACAAAGCTACTAGCATAAGGTTCACTTTCAGCTGACTGGGCTCAATATGTTGACTCTCTGGCGTTGCTCGATTCAGCCGATCCTGGTGGTCCAAGTTTGGTTCAGTTTTCATGCTCAAATTCGGCTTATGGTTAGGCATTCGGTTCGGTTCTTGGCTTTTTGGAAAATTTGTAAGTTAGTTGCGTTCCAACTTGGACATGCAACAGTAGTTGTTGTGCGCTCTGTGTGTGTGTGTGTGTATTGTCTCTATTATCTGTTGTCTGCTGTCTGCTAGCTGCTGTTTTGCTGTCTGTTGCTGCTGCTGCTGCTGCTGCTGCTGCTAGCTCACATTTTGACACTAACTGCATTTTGTAGACTTTTAGCCACGCCCCCAACAAACAGCCACTGCCCGTCCGTCCGTCAGCCCAGCAAGTCCCATTTGCAAGCTGTAAGTGAAATCTTTCAGTGCGTGTAAAATGCCGTTGCTCGGTTTTTGGGTGCCACGCCCACACACTTGCAACAACAACAACAACAACAACAACAAGAAGCAACGAGTTGGACAACAATGAAATGCTTTTAGCATCGAGCTGCGAGCTGCGCCAAGCGAAATTAAGTTAACAACACACAGAGAGCGTGGCAGAGGGAGAGGGAGGCAGGGAGAGAGAGAGAGAGCGGCAGAGCGAGAGAGAAAAAAAAGTTTTGTTCACTGTTTTTATTGAAAATTGAGTTAAAAAACAGAAAGTGTCGACGTCGACGAGTCGTTTGCTGCGTGTTGTATTTTATTTCAACATGCTGCAGCTTCTTCCAATACTTACACACAAACACACACACACACTCAACACACACACACACACACATATGTCTACATGCACTCACATAAATTGTTGTTCATCGTTTACTTTTGGCCTAAGCCCAAATCGAACGCAAGTCTTTACATAAAAAAAAAAAAAAAACATATAATTTTTTCAAGTGTAATCTAAAAAGTGCTAACAGACATTTTTTCGAGTGCAGCTTGGTTTTCTGTACATAAATTGGCATATTTTTTTCAAGTGTATTCTTAAGAAATAGAAAACCAAATGAATTCTGAGCTATTGAAACAATAGAATTGGCTACTCAAGCCAAGCTTCGTTTACTGTTTTCAAGTCTGTTCAAATATTTGAGAAATAAAAATTTTAATTACTCAATGAAAGCTCTTTCATATTTGCTTAATGAAATTTCAGTTGAAATATGAGTTAGATTTTTTAGCTGTTTCTGTTTGTTTCTTCGATTAGCTATGGCAATGCTAATTTCAATAATTTATCTGAATATTTTGGGTATATAATTTTGATTAATTACCTAAAAAGTGTGAAAGTTTTGTAGATGCCAACTCTCATGTTAATGCTTTTTATAATGCATAATTAAATGAATGCGAGTCAAAAGATTTTGTTGATGGCCAAGAGCTGCGGCGGCTGCGAGTTAACCAGACAAACTTGTCCAAGGAATCTCAATAAAAGTTGTCGACAGGGCAATAACATCAACACACACAGAGAGAGAGAGAGAGAGAGAGAGAAAGAAACATAGAGAGAGAGAGGCAGGACAGACGCTCTTTAGTGTTGCCAAATCAGCGCAGAGATCACACACAGAGCTAGCTGCTACATGTGTGTGCGTGTGTGTGCGTGCGTGCGTGTGTGTGTGTGAGCATAAAATTTATAAATTATTGAATCTATGAAAATATGAACATCACGTACGCGACGACGCGCGCTTTAGCTGCTTATTTTTTTTTCTGTTTTCTTTCTCGCTCAGGACTTGTCAGGACGAACTATTCAGCAGCAGAGCTACAGATACAGATACATCTGCAGGCGTTACAGATACACAGATACAGATACATAGATACAGATACAAGCAAGACAATCGCACAAAATGAACTTACAGTTATGCACAAAAAGCAAAGTGTGTGCGTGTGTGTGTGTGTGTGTGTGTGTGTGTGTGTGTGCGTACGTCAGAATATGCACAGAATTTCATTACGCTGACTGCGTTCGTCGTTCGTTTTTATAAATAAATAAGTTGGCAGCCCTGCCAACCAGCCCAACCAGCCAGTGAGCCAACCAGTGAGCCAACCAGTGAGCCAGCTAGCTAGCCTGCCAGCCTGTTTATTTGTTTGTTCGTTTGTTTGTTGTTTGTTAAAGTTTGTTCATCTGTTTCGTCGCGTTCGACGTGCTCAACATTATTGGCGGCTTCGCTGGTTACACCAAGATACCAAATTGAGGTATGAGGGTGGTAATACACCCCCACAGCTACCCCTCGCAGCAACTCCTATCTATGCGCCATCCCTGCCCCCCATCTTAACCATAGTTTGAAAAGGCGTCTGCCAGCAATAACGGTGCCAACTAGAAAACTTTTCTAATAATTCGTTTGATGAATTTCTTTTCCACGACACCAAAAAAAAAAGAAAAAAAAAAAAAGGCAGAAGAAAAGTCAGCAGAAGCCAAATAGGAAAAAAGAACATGAAGAAGAAGTGGTAGAAAGCTGGATATATTCATTGCCTGGTCGCAGTTGGCGCAGCTCCTGGAGCATTGATGGCAATGCATAAGAGGAGCTTTTAGCAAATAAACAATAAACCAGCTGTCAGCTAGCTCTCAAAAATGTCGCAGCATTTGCCTGATATGGGATATGTTGGGAAGCTCACTTCGACTAACTAATATGGAGATGAATGCGTGTAAAGTAATGCGTGATCTACTTTGAATTACTTTGACTACATTCCTTGAGCATATTGGAATCGCACTTGTTGCTTGGCTGACTGACTGACAGACAAACTCATTCACACTCACTTCAGCTTAATCAACACTGGGTCTGAGGACATTCACACTAGATGGCGCCACTAATAAGTATGCAGATGGAATTTTAGAAATTCATTAAGATCAAGCGAAGAATATTGCGAGTTATGAAGCATCCATCTTCTATCTTCCATCTTCCATCTTCCATCTATCCATCTATCCATCCATATATCCATCCATCTATCCATCTATCCATCTATCCATCTATGCATCTGCCCATCTATCCATCTATTTATCTATCAACTTATCCATCTATCCATCCATCCATCCATCTATCCATCCATCCATCCATCTATCCATCCATCCATCCATCTACCCATCTATCCATATATCCATTTATCCATTTATCCATCTTCCATCTATCCATCTATCCATCTATCCATCCATCCATCTATCCATCCATCCATCTATCCATCTATGCATCTGCCCATCTATCCATCTATCCATCTATTCATCTATCAACCTATCCATTTATCCATCTATCCATCTATCCATCTATCCATCTATCCATCCATCTCTCCACCTATCTATCCATCCATCTATCCATCCATCCATCTATCCATCTATCCATCTATGCATCTGCTCATCTATCCATCTATCCATCTATTCATCTATCAACCTATCCATCTATCCATCCATCCATCTATCCATCCATCCATCCATCCATCCATCTATCCATCCATCCATCCATCTACCCATCTATCCATATATCCATTCGTCTATCGTCCATCGATTCGAATTGATCTAAATTTGATCAGCTATATAAGTGGAACAGCTAGAGCAAATCATTCCTGAACTATCATCGCATAAATTAGAAACATTACACATTTTTAATAGCTCCATTAAGGAAGCTTTTTTTATTTGGATCGTAATATTTTACAATAGTTACTCCATTAAAAATTGACGCCAGCTACGCGTCCCTCACACCAAGTGAAGGGGCGGGGTACCGTCCTGCAAACGAAAGAGTTTCATATATAATATGAAATAAGGAAAACTGAAAGATCTTTGAATACTCACAGAAGACCACGATAGGATTGTGTGCTTGCACACCAGTATCGAACCCGAATTTGAGTATTTGAGAATGCGAATTATGAATTATAATTCGACCTGTGGACCGGCTAACGAAACTTTATAGAGAGTTTCATATACATTTGTTTTCCTAGTTTGTCATTTTTTTTTTGTCATTGTTGTTGTTCAACGGAGAGTTGGTTGTTGTGCGCTCTATAGATTTAATTGGACCTTTTCGGATGTTATACAGATATACGACCGACGCCAACTGCAACGCTTTGCGAATAGCGCGGTACCGTCCTGCAGCGGGAGCATAAGTATCGACATATATATATATATATAGATACACTTACGATTGGAAGAGTGGAGAGCCAATCTAACTGAAGCTTATGTTTGAAGTGTGTTAGCCTCAATCTATTTTGAAACCCTTTTTTGAATCGTCTGCGTTCGATTCAGTAGCGATTGATGAAATTTGCATATCATAGTAGCTTGTGCTATCAAAAAAGATATAGATATAGATATAGATATAGATATAGATATATATAGATTATTTGAACAGATCTCTGAGAAATACTTACGAATTTGTGGTATAGTATGTGTAATCTATTTGGAGTGGCAAACGCGTTGTAATATCTATGTCATGTCATGATATGATGATGAGAGTTCATATGTATATATATATATATATAGTTGGATATACGTGTTCATATATATATATATATATACAAATGTTGGTAACTGCATATGTATAGGTATGTGTATTTGTATTTGTATATGTATAGGTCTTGTATATGTATGCGTATATGTATATGTATATGTATTTGTATATGTATTTGTTGATGTTTGATTGTTTTTGTTGTGGTTGCTGTAGTGTTTGTTTTATTCCGTTGCGTTTATGTTCGTTGTTGACGTTAACATCCACCAGATACGCTAGAGAATGTTGCGCGCTCCAGACTTAGAAGGCCATGATTACACTGTTGTGCATCGATAAGTTGGTGTATTTAGGTTCGTATCTAAACTCGAAAACAAAATATTTAAAAAATATAACATTTTTAAGGTACAACTTGCGTCTCGCACCTGGTAAGCGTGACCTTGAAAGTCTGTTCATCTTGCTGGAGATGCGTATGGATATATATGTTTATATATAAGTTGACCGCAGGATCTAAAAAAAAATATAAAAAAAAATATAAAAAAAAATATAAAAAAAAAATGTAAAAAAATGTAAAAAAAATACGTAAAAAAAATTTTTTAAAAATGTAAAAAAAAAATATTTAAAAAAATATAAAATAATGTAAAAAAAATTGTAAAAAAAAAATGTAAAAAAAATGTAAAAAATGTTTTAAAAAAATGTAAGAAAATGTAAAAAAAAATTGTAAAAAAAAAGAAAAAAAAAAATTATTTTTCCTATCACGACCTGTTCCATCCATTATTAACACTTACTTGTGGATGTGTACACAGGATAATCGATATAAATGGAAACTACGAACGAATTTTGATAGACTCTACGTTAACGGCGAAGCATCGTTAGCTACTTGAATTTAGATTTCACTTCAGTTCACCTCACCAAATGTGATCGAAAAAAAAAAAGGAAAACGAAATCCGAAAAAAGAAACATTTCTAAAAAAAATTATATTTACACAAAAATTTAGAATTTAGACAGTTTTGACCCGCTCCAACTGAGCTGTGAATACTGACTGAGGATTTTTGGTTTGTCGATTTGGCTCCTCAACTGGAAACGTGG
>JBAMCI010000107.1:7702500-7745000 GCA_037075265.1 Drosophila nigricruria | reverse complement strand
ATAAAATAAAATTTTTTTATTTTTAATATTTTTTTTATTTTAAAAATATATTTTTTTAAATTTATTTAATTTTTAGAATTTTGTTTTTGCTTTTACAAATTTTATATATATTTTTATTTTATTTTATTTTTATTTTATTCAATAAATTAATTTTATGCCAACGTGACTTTCAATAGAATTTATTGCTTTAAAATTGCATAAACGTAAATGTTTTGTATTTGCATTTGAGGGCAAAATCTTCGACTGTTTGATGCCCACGTAGCTGGCACGCCTTTCCCTTGATTGCTCAGGGTATTCATGGAAGATTTATTAGGCTCAATAATTGTAAAGAATGTGTACGACTACAACAACAACAACAACAACAACAGCAACAGAAATAAAAATAAAAAACTTCTCACATTTGGTTTTTGCTAACAAATTTGATTTATAAATCATTTATTTGCATGCGCTACGCCTCGCACACTTTCTCCCTCTCACTCTCCCTCTCTCTCTCTCTTACCCCCTCACGTTTGCTGTCTGTCTCTTTATCCGGTTCGTTATTGATGTACATTAAGAAAAGTGCTAAAATATTAAAGCTAATTGTATGCAAGATATGATTTTTATTCGCAACGCGCGCTCCTTTCTATCTGTGTGTGTGTGTGTGTTGGTGTGGGTGTGTGGGTGGTTGGAAAAATCAAAATTTTACGCTCTGTTACACATTCCTAAAGGCTGCACAAAGTTACGCCAAAAGCGAGCGGTAAATGTAGCCAGGGGTAAGGGCAAGGGTTCGGGTAAGAGGCTAGTGGCTTGAGCTTGGGGCTGTTTGTTGCAGCCGGAGAGCGAGGCGAGACGAGAAGGGCGTGTGTGGCGGAGGGAGGGAGTTGGGGTGGCTCAGTACTTATGTGTATGTAGATATGTGTATCTATGTGTGCTTAAGTGCGTGTTTATGGCGCAATAAAACAGACCCTAACAGGCTAACACACACACACACACACACACACGCTGCTGTTGCATGCCGCCAGCCAAATGAAGCGACCAAAAAGGCAGCAGCGTAAGCCCAAGCCTTAGCCAAAGCCCAAGCTCGAGCCCAGATTCAGAGCCAACAAAAAAAAAAAGAAGAAGAACAGCCAGCTCCCCGTCTGGCCGGCTGTCTGGCAGACTCTGGCTGTCTGACTGTCTGGCAGCCAGCATCTTTGGCTGTGTCTTTCCGCTTGCCTGCGACGCATTTATGACTTCCACACAGACACAGCTCTGACTGCATAGCCTGCATATATAGGCGCATAGACATATGTCTTATCACACACACACACACACCCACACACACTCGCAGCACTGCTGCCTGCTGTCAAATGCCATACTAAACCGATAATCCAATCATAAGTTATAGTCAAATGAGTTTGCTCTTCAATAAATTTTCGCCAACATCTTATTTTTTGCTATGCCCTCGGCAAAGGGTCGAACAAAGTGCTCGGTCAACTTGTAACACCAAATGATAGATGCTACGACTATATACATTAAATTAGATATATATATATACATATTTTATATATGTACAAATTGTGCTAGTTGACATATTACATAGATCGACTTATGCTAGAGTTGTCTTTTGTGGTTTAGGTAGTCTAAATTTATGCTTTATGCTCCATCGGTTAGGACGTTTCTTTAACTGGTGTGTCGGACTACTGCTTACCGACTTTGAATCAGTTGTTATTCCGCGATAACCTTCAAGATGCAGCCGTTATATGTGATCTAGATGAGTTGTCTTATCTAAGTTCTAGCCCAAATTTATTATGCTCCATCGGTTAGGACGTTTCTTTAACTGGTTTGTCGGACTACTGCTTTAAGACTAAATAACCTCCTCTGTTAAGGACTGCCTTCTACCTTGGAACCAGTTGTAATCCCGCAATAACCTTCAAGGTGCTCTACATGAGCACTGTTATCTATGCTCCTGCATCCAGCTACCACTTTTTCCACTGCACAATCTTTTCGGGGAAGTCAGACTCTTCCAAGGATCATTGCTCTCGAACATTTCCTCTACTATAGTCTCTACTTTGACTTCAGCAAGAGTTTCTCTCAGCTCAATCCATGCCTCTGCCCAGATCTCGCAGTTAAAGAAAGTGTGTTTTTTGTCGTCCTGGATTTGTCAGTTGTTCCCATCTTATGTAGATACTTCCAAAAAATTACCAGAGAGCTTTTCATTCAAATAGCCATTACTCTATATGGTTAATAGTTTTTGCTGTCCATCTTAAATACCTCTCACTTGAGCATTTCGCATTCCTGAACGCAATAGATAGCTATCGCATTTCCTTTACTGGCTGCACCGATAATTCACCACTTTGCCGGAGATCCCATATCTCTAGCTCATGGAGGTAAAACGCTAACAATAATAATGACAATAATTGATATATATATAGCATTTTATTGCTAGAGAATCAAGTAACAGCACACGCAGTTGCAATTTTCTTGATTGTTTCTTCATATTTCATTGATTTGCAGCATTTATTTGACGTTTATGTTAACAGGCAAAGAGAGTGGGGCAGAGAGACCGAGACAGAGACATAGATACAGATAGCCTTCACATCTAACACGTTTCATATAGCACGAAACCAATTAGCCAGATACTCGACAAGTTGTCAGCTACTCAAATTTAACGCACTGCACAGCTTGCAACTGGCAACTGGCAACGTGCAACGTGCAACGAGCAACGAGCAACGAGCAGCGTGTAACGTGCAACAACTTACAGGCCAGGCAACGCAAATGGCTGCCATTTGGCTGCAATGCCACAAGATGGGCCAAGCCACCTGCCCGATAGCCAGACTATAGCCTTGCACTATCTCTGTGTAACTGCAGCACACTTAGCCACGCCCCCAGAAAGCAACTCGAGTGTGAAATGAAGCGATCTACGGTAAAACTGGCGTCACATGAAAACCGAGCAGAAGTCATTTACAAACTGAGAAGCAAGGGAAACTTGAAGTAATTATAGATAATTAGGAGTGGGAGCAATACATAGGTAAAAGTGATCTAGTCGAAAGATATCTATAACTTAAATGAACTACGTTTAATCTCTGGATTGAGTCTGTATCTCAACCATATTCCGATTTGCAGACACCGTTAACTCAACATCTCGATTGGTTAGTCAAGAAGTGAAGTATTCATTGTATTTCTATATCTTACGAGTAGCCTTATACCCAATTTAGATTCTCTAGCTGTTATAGTTCTCGAGCTACAACAATGGCACTAAAAAAAACTGACTCGAAGTCAAAAGTTTTTGACTAGAAGTTATCTTAAACTTAGATAAATATGTGAAAGGCTCATCAATGATTGACCTCTAGATTGAGTATTTATCTATACCATATTCCGATTTCAAGACACCATCATCTCGATAAATCAGTTAGTTAGTAAAAAAGTGAAATATTTATAATATTCCTATACTTCACGACTACCCTTATACCAAATTTAATGTCTCTAGCTCTTATAGTTTTCGAGCTACAACAACAGACAGCTTTAGACTTGGCTTTGGTTAGGCGCATAAGCCGAATTATTCAAAATAGTTGCAGCGCTTTGGGAATAATACAGAGAGAGAGAGAGAGAGCGAGAGCGGGAGAGAGAGCTCATTCTGCAGTAGACAAAAAGTACAATTCACTTATAATTATGAGCACTTGTTATTGTAATATATGAAATATCCATAGATTGACTGCATAACTAATTAGCTAAGGGAGCTCAGAGCAGTCGGAGGCGAGGGCTTGCCCTTTTTGTGTGGCTGCTCCAGAGGACAATTTAACCAACTGGCCAACATTTTGCGCAGCAAATTTCATAAACGTGGCAAATGTCTGTGTGCGTGTGTATGTGTGTGTGTGTGTTTGATAATATATATGTATGAGGGTGAGTGTGCGTGGGCATGGGCGTGGGTGTGGGTGTGTGGATGGCTTTTATTGAAAAACGTAATAAGCCCATGCCGCAGTCAACGTACATATGTCGCGGGTTTCCTTTTGTATTGTCATTGGCGTCGATGTCCTTGTTGTAGACCATGTTGTTGTTGTTGTTGTTAAGCTCGGTGTCGTTTTATGTGTATGTTGCCCTTATGCGTGTGTGTAACAACTATTAGAAAAGAGCAGCACCAGCAGCAGCAGCAGCAACGGCAGCAGCAACGGCAGCCGCAACAGGAGCAACAGGATTGCTACTTCGTCGCCTTCCACTTCCACAGCTCTCCACATTGTCCTTTGGCTGACTTTTGAAGTTTTGCACGAACAGCGACTGCCTTGTTCCATGTATTTTTGTAACTGTTTTTTGTTTTTTTTTGTATATTTGTTTTTTTGCTTTTTGTTTTTGCTAGACTCCCGGCCTGGCCTGCAAACGTTTATGATGTCCTGCAAATGTCCCTTTTAACAACGCACCCACTGTGCCTGCGTGCGTGTGAGTGTATGTGTGTGTGTGTGTGTGCGTGTGTGTGCACTCTTCTTTTGTTACAACGATTTTTGCGCAATTTCTTTTGTGCTTTGTGCTTTGTGCGGTGCTGCGGCTGTGCTGTCATAACTGTCGCTCTTCTTCTGTTGTCCAGAACGACAAGGACGACAACGAGGCACCACCACCACGGCCAACGATGTGGATGACGACGTGAACGTGGCTGCTGCTGCTCATGTTGCTGCTGAGCACATGCAATTAGTGCCAAATGTTTCCATATTTTTGCACACACACACACACACACATACACACACGCACACATGCACACACACACTCGCACACAGGCAGAGAGCAAGTGAGCGGTGTCCAGTCCACAGTTGACCACACCATCCCGAGCAGCGTGCAGCATTCACTGACAAAACATCGCACCCTTGCACCCTTGCACCCGGATGCCCCTGCCCCTGCCCCTGCGCCTTTGCACCCTCTCCGTGGCCCCTTGCCCCCTGCCCTTTGCACCCCTACGCTCCGGCACCCGCAACAGCAGCAATCGTCCAATGTGGCAGCAGGACAAAGAACAGAAAAAAAAGAGCAACATTTTTCGTTTCATTGTTGCCAGGCTCTGCAGCATTGACATCGCAGTGTTGCATATCCTCACAGGATACTGCAAGTCGCAGTTCACACTGCTCACATATAGATCTGACATATTTTCATTCCAGTATTTTTACCTAATATGATTGATTTCTATTTAGAGTTTTTTTTTTGCATATTTCAGATCTTTTTTTATAGATTCACAGGATATAAAGACTTTCGCTGTTCTATATACCATATGTCATGTTCCATAACTCCGTATTTCATATTCCATATTTCACATTCTAGGTCCCTTATTCCATATTCCATATTAGATATTCCATATTCCATATTCCATGTTCCCTATTCCCTATTTCGTATTCCACATTCCACATTCCATATTCCTTATTCAATATTCCATATTCCATATTCCATATTCCATATTCCATATTCCATATTCCATATTCCATATTCCATATTCCATATTCCATATTCCATATCCCATATTCCATATTCCATATTCCATATTCCATATTCCATATTCCATATTCCATATTCCATATTCCATGTTCCATGTTCCATATTGCATATTCCATATTCCATATTCCATATTCCATATTCCATATTCCATATTCCATGTTCCATATTCCCTATTTCGTATTCCACATTCCACATTCCATATCCCATATTCCATATTCCATATTCCATATTCCATACTCCATATTCCATATTCCATATTCCATATTCCATATTCCGTATTCCGTATTCCATATTCCATATTCCATATTCCACATCCCATATTCCTAACACTTCACACAATAACTTGACGAATATAGCCTAAATTTTTGTACTGCTGCCGTATACAGGGTATACGGACGGAGAGTGGCCGCAGTGCCGGGCGGCTGGCTGTGTAAACGGCCGTAACATTCTGCACATATCCTTTCAGTGTGTGCGTGTTTGGTTAATTATACATTTTGCATGCATACGGCCATGTGTGTGTGTGTGTGTATAGGAATTTGCGTATGTGTGTGCACATATCCGATTTCGTATGGCCGAATGTCGATAACAATATGCGATTCGATATATATATATGTATGTATATATATATATATACCAATATATATATATATATATATATATATATATATGCATATAACATATATACATATGCGTCTTTCACTTTTTTGTTGCTGCTGTTGTTGTTGTTGTTGTTGTTTTTGTTGTTGTTGTTGCTGAAGCGGGTGCTGGCTTTTGTTACATGCAACGTCGTTCACTTCATAATTTTGTTGCTATTTTTAGGCATTTCGGCGCAGGAAGTGAGCGTGACGCACGTCCTTACAAAATGGCCCCAGGACCTGTTCACTGGCCCAGTTATCTATTGTTAGGCACACACACATGTCTGTCTATGTGTGTGCGTGTGTGTATGTGTGTGTAAGCAGCATTTCACTTAGGCAAAATTTGTAGCTCTAACAAGCAACGACTCATATTCTATTATCCTCCATGGTCACTTTATTTGACAAATCAAATGCGTCTTAACTCTGTGTTCGCCTTCGCCACTTTGCCTGTTGCTGTTGATATATGTAATATATATATAGTATTTCCATATTCTCACTGCTCACATCTCTTGCTCTGACCTGCATAACTAAAAAGGTCAGGTTGAAAATAATTGAATTGTTTTGGAATTGAATATTATGTTAAAAGAATATTATCATTGAATCAAGTTTGCAGGACCTGTGTCAACTCATATACATGTTGTTTACATACTACTTCTGCTTTTTGCTTTTACCTAAGTGATACTTGAAGCGTATACATATTGTATTATTATAGAGTTCTTTTAGTCTTATTATAGTTATACTTTTAAATACTACGCCAACCTCTCATACTTCTCTGCTTCTTTCTTCTAAATACTTATCTATCTCTTATATATTTTTGACTCTTATATCATTATTTATGCTCTACGCTTTTCCTTTTGTATTATATTTATATATTATATATATATTTATATTTGTATTATATCAAATCCTACATTCATTTCATTCATATTTTACTTTAGCTTCTCTTTTGTAGTTACTTATCTTACTATATAATCCTTATTATCCTTTTCGTATTGTTAGATGTACTTCCTTCTGCTTCTTTCATCTCAATACTTGTCTATCTCCAACTTATTATCACCTCTTATATCATTATGTTTTATGCTCTACTCTATTCCTTTCATGAATATGATATATAATCCTATATACTTCTTGTTTTTCTTCGTCCCCAACTTCTTCTGCTTCTTTCTTATCTTATCCTTGAGCTTCTCTCTTATATCTAACCTAACTTTTGCTCATGCAAGACTTATCATATTCATCTTCCTTTTTCTCATGTCTTCTACATTCATCTCATTCATACGTTATTCATAAATATATATAACATATATTCCTTTCGCTCAACTCTTTCTTGCGCCCTGCTCCACGTCATCTTAGCATCTCGTTTGCTTTGTTCACACTGCTTATTTATGGATGCTGGGGCAATTCTTCAATTTGTTTGTTTTCTGTGACGCCTTGGCCTAGGCATATTAGGCATTGGACTGTAGCCCCCAAGTTTTGCGATGCAGCCCAGCTCCCGTGCCCATTGCAACTTTTACTCTGGCCCTCTGCCCACAGAGTGCCCATCTCTGCAGCTCCCCCTTTTAACGTTTAGTCTGCTGCATCATTTATCATGTGAAATGCGCCAGACACAACAGCCAATCAGACCAGCCCCGGGACCGGACTGGCAGCCGAGCCCGTACGTAGTTGGTCTCGATATGGTTTTGGCACTGGGTCGGGGTCGGGGTCGAGGTCTGCCCATGGACTAACTATGCAGACCGACAGCTGCATTGGATGTTGCCCTGGCCGTGGCAATGGCCCTCGTTCAGTGCCAGGCTTCAGCTACGGCTATGGCTATGGCTACGGCTACGGCTTTGGCTTTGGCTTTGGCTTTGGCCTCATAAAAACAAGTGCAAATGCAATTTGAAAACAACATTGTGCCAGCAGCTCGGCGGGCGACTTGTTAGCCGGGCCATGGGCTTAACGGTATTTGGTAATTAATAGGCCATATAATGTACGATATGACTGCAAGTGCGAGCGTCAGTGGGCGTGGGTGTGGGTGTGCAGTTGTGTGTGTGTGTGTGTGTGTGTGTGTGTCCTGTCAGGGGTTTTTATGATTTAAATTGTGCGCCTGAAATACAATAATAACTCCGGGCACTTGGCAAACAAATAAATTAATTGAGCTGCGTGAATGGAGCTCGAACAGTCAGCCCTCGTTCCCTCTCGCCCCACTCTCCCCATTCTCTCTCTCTCTCTCTCTGTCTCTCTGTTTGTCTCTAATGCTATCTCTTTCTGTTTATAGAAAAGTATTGTGAAAGAAATATGAAGTGATAGAAATTCAAACTACGAACTCTAACTCTCAGTACAATAACTATATATAGAGGGTATAAACGACTAAGTAATACCCTATACTTAAAAGAAAATGTCATTGATTTAGCTTAATGAGCGTGGCTCTAAGGGACATATATAGTGAACTGTGTTAAACTCGGTTATATTATACATAAGTATATATATATACAGGGTATAAATAGGGTATAAACCACTACGCAATACCCTATACTGATATGAGAAAGGCATCGACTTCGCTTACAGCTTACTTTAATGGATGTGGGCATATAGTAAAATATGTTGACTTCATCAGATTATGCTTTACTTCAAACATCCAGCAGAATGTCAGTCAAGAACTTGTGTGAAGAAAACTATATAGTTTTTCAATCTGAAAAAGATGTTTAAATATGTAAAAAAAAAGTTAAGATATGAGCTATGTTTTCATTATGATGACATACATATATGTATATATCAGAATATTCCCTGCCATAAAAGTCTTTAAATTGACAAAAGTAAATCTATGAAATTCTTCTCTTATACACACACAGAACTAATATACCCGTTTCAATGCGGCATTAAAATATTAGAACAACGTTCAGTCATCCAATCGACCCGCATGCATTGAGCAAATTTAATTGAACGGCCACAGCAGGAAGGAAACAGACCGAAGGGGCAACTGGCAGGAGGAGCGGCCAAAGGATCAGACAACTATTAGCTGTATGTATGTGTGTGTGTGTGTGTGCGAGGATAGGGTAACTAGCCGCACATCATGCCACGGTATGGGTAAGTGTATGTGTGCCATAAAAGGCAGCTTTTTATTGCAAAAATCTATCTGTCTATATATGCATATATATATATGGTATATATATATATGGTATATATGCATTATCAAATGCAGCTGTTGCAAATTTATTTGTTGTATTAGTTGTTGTTTTAGTGCTTACGACGTCCATAAGTCAGTTAAATAAATCATTGAAAATCATCTATAAATAAATTTCAATATATATATATATATATATACAGCTGTGTTCAAAATAATAGCAGCGCACTTCATGCTGACAAATATGACTGCATTTTACGCATGTTCATTCTTAAAGATCGAACACTAGTGCATATTTTTCTTAGAATAGAGTGTGGGGAAGAGGATAACGAAAAAATCCCGTTAGAATTGCTGTGCTTTAACGTTTTAATTATAATTTTGCGTAAAAATACAGAAATTTTGTTCTTCAAAATAATAGCAGCGCTTCATTTCAATATTAAAAATTTTCAAGTAAAAGTTGTTGATTTGTTGAAAGTAAGTTTAATTAATGAGTTAACTATTATTTACATGGGAATAAATAATAATAATGAAAAAATTTGTACTATAGTGGGTAGAGGCAGTCATTGCTCAAACGAAAAGCGCGAATGGATATTAAGCCTTAGAAAAAAAGGAAAAACATACAGGGAAATCGAAAGATTGGTTGGATGTTCAGCTTAAATGGTCTCTAATGCCATTAACTATCGCCACAAACGCAAAACCCGCGGCAGGAAAAGAACTACCACTGAAGTTGATGACCGACGCATTGTGCGCTCCAGCAAGGATAATCCATTCGCTTCAGCAGAATCAATACAAGCAGACCTAAGGTTGTCAGTGAGTAGTTGTAACTATTCGTCGAAGACTTCTGGATCTCAAACTCAAGGCCCGAAGTCCAAGGAAAGTGCCTCTACTTACTTCTAAACACATAAAAGCTCGAATACAGTTTGCTGAAGTGCACCTGAAATGGCCCTTTACAAAGTGGCGCAACATTATCTGATCTGACGAGACTAAAATTGTGTTTTTTGGTGGAACTGGTTCCAGACAATATATCCGTCGTCTGCCAAACACTGAATATCAGCCTAACCACACGGTAAAGACAGTTAAACATGGTGGATTAAAAATCTTAATATGGGCATGTTTTTCATATAGCGGCTTAGGCCCTATCCATATGATTAATGGGATCATGGATCAACATGTATACATGGATATACTAAAAAATGTGATGCTACCATATTCCTCTTGGGAAATGCCAATAAAATGGACCTTTCAACAGGACAATGATCCTAAGGATACCAGCAAAGTTGCCAAACAGTGGTTTGCAATGGAAAAGATCGACGTAATGCCATGGCCAGCTCAGTCCCCAGATCTGAACCCTATTGAAAACTTATGGGGGGACGTCACACGAAGTGTGGCCAAGGTGAAACCGTCGACTAAAGCCCATGTTTGGCAAGTTGTTCAGGATGCATGGGCTCAGATTCCTCTGAAGCGTTGCCAGGACCCAATTGACTCCATGCCTCGGAGATGTGAAGTTTTTCTAGCTAATTAGGGGTTCACAACCAAGTATTAGTTCATAAGTAACATAGTTAATTCAGTATATGAAGTTATAAACTAAATTTTGTTAACATATTTAAGATTTTCTATTTTTGCTGCTATTATTTTGAAAAGGACAATTTCGCCATTATTATCATTTTTTTTCATAAATTTATAAATGGAAGAAATTTTTTGATGAAGAAACACTTTTATTTTGTTTGAAATTAAATATATATACTAAATTTAAAAAAAAATTATTGATCTGTAGTCATTATGATATTATTTATCAATCTTAACATCAGAGGTTATATGCGCTGCTATTATTTTGAACACAGCTGTATATATATAGAGAGAGAGAAAGAGAGAGTCAAACGTATGCTTATGTATTCGCCTAGGTCAGGAGAGCAGTTTCCATTCTCCAATTGTTTAGTTTGCATGGAATTGGCTAATTGTTGTTTTGCCTTTAATAAAGCTAAGCTGAGCTAAGTACCATTCAAGTGTTGCACAATACCGAAAGTAAATGCTGTGAAAATAGTTTAAAAAAGTTCGGCTTTCGGGCTTAAATGTTAGGATTATAAATTGAAAAGTTGAGCTGAAAAATGTTAAGAAGCAAATTGCTTGTTCTATTGAAAGCTTCTGCGAACGTTTTGCAACACTAAACTATAAGTGTGCTTAATAATTGGATACAATACTTGACTGAATTTCATAAAAATTATGAGCTAGACTAGAATTGAAGAGAAGAAAGGGAAAAAAGAGAAAAGTAAAGAAAAGAAAACACGAAAAGTAAGAATAAGAGACGGAAAGTGAAGAGAACATAATGAAAAGAAAAGACGGCAAATTAAAGGAAGAATAAAGAAAAGTTATGAAAATATATAGAGGAAAAGAAAATAGGGTTATGTAAACAAAAAACGGAATAAAAGTAATGAAAGCATAAAGAAAAGGAAAGAAAGAAAATGATTATTTACTCTAAAGTCATCTTCTATCAAACTTACCTACATCTCAGGAAGGCCTACTTTATACATAACTCCCTTTGTATTGAGTCTTTCCCAATTATTCTCACATCAGTTTCGTTCCACATACTCAAATTCAAAGCATTCCCCATAAGGTATCCAATAAAATCAAAGTTACGATCAAACAGGTGTGGCTGACAGTCAGAAGAGACCACAGCAAATGGCTGCCATATTAGGAACAGTTTATGACTCATACAGAAGCTGAAATTTATAAAATGCTTTATTGTAATTGCAGAAATCAGGCGCTCTACAATTTTGCAATGTAGTTTGCAGCCAGGTTGCAAGTTTGGCACTTTGTTTTATTGATTGCAGAGCGAAATTTCATTTTATTATTAGAATATTTATGCATTAATAAACATTAGTTTTAATGACAATGTCATAAATTTGCCTAAAAAGCCCATGTTAAATTTATGATGTATTTTGCAACGGCTAAAGACCTCATGGTAAATTTATTATGCGCCCAGAGTGAGTATTTTAATGGTTAACTATGCAGTTAAATTTGACTCAATTCCAAATTTGATGAGCATTCAATCTATATACATATATATATATATATATATTCATTGCCTTTTGGCCAAGTACCAAAGTGGGCGTGGCAAAGGCGTAGCAAAGCGCAGCTAAAAGGCTCAAGAGATTTACGCATTTGCGTTTTAATACTATGAATTATAATTAAGTAGAAAAGCAAAATAATGCCAACTTTCAAGTTGTTTTAATAGTTTTTGGGCACATATAAAACGGCAACAGGCTTAAGTAATCAGACACATGTGCACAGTGAGATGGAGAGAGAGAGAGAGAGAGTGAGAGGGAGCGAGAGAGAGAGGGTTGGAGTGAAGTGAAGTTTGATGAGCCAGCGACTTGGCTGGGCTTAACAAGCCTAAGCGAAACGTTTTGCCAGTTTGGGTTTTCAAGGATTTCATGCGCTTAATGGATAGTATTATACACACACACACACACACACACACATATATATATATATATATTGTGGTCTGGCATAAAATGCTATTGAAATTCGGGCGCTGCTCTTAATTAATAAGTGTGTTGCATTTGACACCCTTGGCGCGCCAGGCGTGACCCCTGAACTCCCGCCCTCGCCGCTCGATTTCTGTGGCATTTTTAGCGATTTTCATTTATTGGGCAAACATTTGCAGCCATGTGCTATGTGTGTGTGTGTGTGTGTGTGTGTGTGTGTGTGTTTGTGTGTGTGTTTGTGTGTTTGCCAATAAACCCATCAAATGTTTGTAAATTAATTTTCTTGCTCATCACGGCTGTTGTTATTGGCTTTTAATGCGCATTTGGCTTTGCCATTGCCTCAGCATTTAGCATTCAGCATCCAGCTCTCGACTCGACTCGATTTCGAGTTTGAGTTTGAGTTTGATGACTTTAATCATTTGCGCCATATGCGTCACAATAATGACGTCATAATGCTATTTCCCAAATAGACGCAATCCAATTCGATTCTCAGAATGTGTGAAGTGGTTTAACAATTCGTTTCACTTTCTCATTTGTTTAGATTGCACTTGAGCAGGAAGAAAGAGCTCTGTGCTCTTCCCCATCTCTCTCTCTCTCTCTCTCTACCTATTTTGATCTCACTCCCCTACACTTTTCTGTCTCACCTCTTCTCTCTCATTTTGACTCTCTTTGTCTTCTACCTTTCTCTTTCGCTCTCTCTTTCCCTTCCTATCACCTCTTCTCTCACTCTCTCGTCTTTTTACACACTCTTCCTTCTCTCACTCTCACTCTCTATAATCTTCTCTCACTCTCTCATCTTCTCTCTTTCTCTCATCTTCTCTCATTCTCTCCTCTTCTCTCACTCTCTCCTCTTCTCTCACTTTATCAACTTCTCTCATCTTCTTTTACACTCTCCTCTTCTCTCACTCTCACTCTCTCCTCTTCTCTCACTCTCTCCTCTTCTCTTACTCTCTCCTCTTCTCTCGCTCTCATTCTCACACTCTCGTCTTCTCTCACACTCTCCTCTTCTCTCACTCTCTCCTCTTCTCTTCTATTTCTTTCCCTCTCCTCTTCTCTCTCCTCTTCTCTCACCCCTCTTATCTTTCTTTCTCTCTCTCTCTCTCTCTCTCTCTCTGTCTCTTCTCTTCACTCTCTGTCTGTGTGTCTCTCTCCTTTTTCTATGTATCGCTCTCTCTCTCTCTCTCTTTCTCTCTCTCTCTCTCTCTCTCTCTCTCTCTCTCTCTCTCTCACCGTATTCTACTGCTGGTAACGATGATGATGCATCATTAGGTTGGCTAATTTTAATTACGCCAGCGCCTAAATTGCTGCTATCATTTTTAATAATATGCCGTGTTGCCCACGCCCGCTGCCTCTCTCTCTCTCTCTATCTAGCTCTCTCTCTCTCTCTTTCTCTATTGGGGCTTAACTTTTGCTCTGGCAGCAGCGGCAGCTGTTGCAATGTCTGTCTGTTGCTGCTGGAAGCTCTATGGCAGCCGGCACGGCCCAGCACAAAGCCAACAAATTATGCACTTACACTCGCACACACACACACACACGTGTCGCTGTTTGAGTTATGTGTGTGTGTGTGTGTGTGTGCAGCACTTGACTTTTTTCGTTCCTTTGAGGCACAGAGCTGACTGCCTGGTTGGTTGCCTGGTTGGCTGCCATGGAGTGTCTGCCTGGCTGACATCTTCTTACTCCATTTGGGCGCGCTGTCGTGTTAATTTAGCGCGAAATATTTGACAAGATGACGCGCTGCCTGTTTGGTCCTTCGGCACAGGCTCCCCACACACACACACACACACACACACTACACACATACACGCATAGAGACACTTCTTCATCCGCTTGCCCCCAAATCGGCGAGACATGCAACGTCTGCTGTGTAATGATCGAACATTGTTGCCGAGGCGCCTGTCTGTGCAGCCATATATAAACTATATATATATATATGTATGTATGTATGTGATATAGGAGTGTGTGCAACAGACACTCATATCGATTTATATGACACTCACACACACTCACACACACACACAGTGAGACACTCTGACATTCGATAGCGCATCGTCGCTTCCATTTGGCCTGTGATTGAACTGTGCGCCCTCTAAGTGATTCGATCTCCAGCTAATTCACAAACAATCCACAGCGAAAGCCACAAGCGCCTTATGACAATCAATTGCCATAGGCAGGATTACATTTTGCATTTGCCGCAATTCAATCGAGCTGCTGCTTAACAAGTGCCATCCATGCATACATATATCTGTCAAGCTGCCAGATGAAAAATATGACTCGGTTCGAAGTTGAACAGCAGAAAATATAGTTAGAGTATCATAAAATATAGTCAAATGGGTGTGAGTGCATTTGAAACGGTTTCTATATGTATTTTGATCCTTGTTAGAACCACATTGAATGACTTTAGAACCAGTTCATGAGCAACATGTATGAAGTAATTCTTATAATATAGACTTAGTACCTACTAAATAGGTTTTATAATATCCAAGTGAACCATTATTGAACCAATTCATGAACAAGAATAAGCTTAGCAGCCAAATTTACAATAGTTGCTCAATTCACAACAATTTGAACCACTTCTGAACTAGTTCACGATCAGATATGACCAGTTCATGAGCAACATGTCTGAAGTATTTCTTATAATATAGATTCTGTACATACTAAGTGAGTATTGTGAACTACTTTTGAACCAGTTCATGAACAAGAATAAGCTTAGCAGCCAAATTTACAATAGTTGCTCAATTCACAACGATTTGAACTACTTCTGAACTAGTTCACGATCAGAAATGACCAGTTCATGAGCAACATGTCTGAAGTATTTCTTATAATATCGATTCAGTGCATACTAAATAGGTTTTATAATATCCAATTGAGTATTGTGAACCACTTTAGAACCGGTTCATGAACAATCATAAGCAGCAATATTTACAATATTTACTCAATTCACAATTTGAACTACTTCTGAACTAATTCACGATTAGAAATAACCAATTTGAACCACTTTTAAACTAGTTCACTATCAGAAATAACCATAGCATATTGATTCAAAGCAATTTGTTCCAAAGTTGAACTTGTTCACGATCAATATTACCATCAAATCTATTCATAATGCAAATTGAATCACTTTTGAACCAGTTCACGAGGAAGCTATCAAAGCTATTGAAAAACTTTTGAACCAGATCATGAACAAATTATATGTAATAGCTACTTATACTTCTATAAAAAGTTTGAGTCATTTTGAAATCAGTTCATATATGGCAAGTTATTTGCGCCGATATCTTGTGAACTACTTTTGTATCAGTTCACCAACATTGATAATGCAAGACAAGCTTTAATCTCTAATCTAAAACTTTAAGCAACTGAGCTTAAGTCACATTTCAATTAAGAAATCTTAGTCACTTTTGAACCAGTTCAGACAGACTAGCTGCATTAGCTGCAAAGGACCTGAGTTAGTAATGTGATTTGGAATGCATTCATAATGCATTCAATTATTCAGTAGTTCAACCGCAAAATCAACGTCAATGGCAACAGCGAATGGGTTTCACTGGAGAGAGAGACACACACACACACATATACACACTCACACACACACATACATATACATAGAGATATACACAGAGAGAAACGACAGACAAAGTCATTTATAAAATTTCAAACAGAACGTGTTAAATGGCGTCAATATTAAAAGTTCAAATATGACGCTGACGAGCTGAAGTAAAACGTTCGGCATGGCTGGCAGGGGGGCCGCTGACGATGTCGATGATGATGCCGATGATAATGATAATGATGATGATGATGATGATGATGATGATGATGGGGGCACGATGAGAACGTAGACATAGACAGCGAGAGCGAATCAACAAACGTTGAAGCTATTATCGTAGTCGCAACATGACACACACACACACACACGTATGTAAGCACTCGCACACACACACACACATGCATATATATACATATATATAGATATATATACATGTATGTATATATATATATACATATGGCATACGCTGCCGCTCATCATCTTTTGGCGTTAGCAAGTGCTTCGACGGCTTCCAACTTCCAACTTCTAATGGCGGCATTATGCAGCCACCCGTGCCACCGTGTCTGTCTATTTGGCTCGCGTTGCCATACCGTTCACACACACACACACACACACACACACACGCAAGGCAGGCAGGGCCAAAATGAAAATGAAACTGTTGCAAAATCCCATAAAACGGCCAAAAAGCTTTTGTAAATGACGCCAACAGCTGTCGATGGCGAAAGGCAGACAACACAAGAACACCCCCATACACACACACATGAACACCTATTAGTCATGTGTGTGAGTGTGTCTGTGTGTGTGTGTGTGTATGTCCTGCGTTTTGGCGCGTTTTAATAAAGCGACAATGACATTTTATGAATTTTCCACTTTGTTCTTGCTTAGCATTCGCATTCGCCTCGAACAGCCACGCCCGCAGTCACCAGCCACCAGCCCCCATTCGGCCGCCCTGCTGCAGCACAGAGCTGGGCAGGACAGACAACAAGCGGCGTCCATTGTTTGTCTGTTTGCTTAGAGCGCCGCAGCGTAGCTCACTTTGCTTCCAGCCAGGAATTCAGTTTCGCCCGCGGCTTCAAATGAATTGTCATTATCTCTCTCTCTCTCTCTGTCCACTCTCTCACTCTCTCTCTCTCTCACTCTCTCTCTATCTATCTGTGCGCTGTACAAAGGCGTGTTCCAGTCGTCTTTGATATCCGATTTCATTTATAATTAGCTGCAAAGTTTACGGTTGCCATACCTTTGCTTGCGGTTGGCTCGGCTGGGTCAAATAATTTAGTGTCATCCAAAGGGGATGTTAAAACCACCGTCGCCCCCTCGCACAGCACCCACTTGATGCCACTTCACACAGTTTTTGCTCCATTCCACAAAGCCTAAACACAACAACAACAGCAAACGCAGAAACTGGGCAAATAAAGCAAATGCTTAAGGCTTAAATGTATAAAGATATGTAAGCAAGCCAACCACTTGCATAACTATTTTGCTTAGCTCAAGTTGAGGTACTGAAAGTCTTTTCAATATAATTATAAATAGTTGTATATTATTTAATTATAGTACATTTATTAGACTATATTTTTTCACGAGGTTTTTGTGATGCTAAAGCCGAAAGTGAAACTAAATAATGAAGGTCGAAATATTACTTTAACGTACTTCAACTTCGTTTCAAGCTCATTCCAGATAGACACAAAGATATCAATTTGTGGAATACATATATTAAGCAACTGTACCAAAGACGAACTTGTTTATAATAGGAATAAGGACTTTTATAAACGGTTTATATTGTTAAGCTCAGCATTCAAATATTGTAGAAGTAGTTTGAACAACAAAATGTGCTTGAGGTTGAAGAAGCTCCAATGTGATAGTTGATGAGACTATACTGGTTTTAGACTCAGGCTCAACAAAAGCCTTTCTATATATAGTATATATTTCGATATAGGATATAGTCTACTGGATGAATATTAACTTTCAATATCTAACAGATGCAAAACCTTTGATGGCTCCATCGAGCGACTCAACAGCTCAACTGCTTAAGGCGAAAAAATATTTTACATTGGCAATCATGTTTCTTAAACGGTTTTTATAAAGGTTTTTATCAGAGTTAAAATATGGTTAAAGTCTCTTTTAATAACAAAATCTGTTTGCAATTGAAGTAGCTCAAATATAGAACTACTCTGGCTTTAGACTTAGGCTATATAGTCTATATTACGATCAAGTAATCAATCTAAATTTCAATATCAAAATTATTGGTCAAAACCTTTGATGGCTCTATCGACTGACTTAACAGCTCTACTGCTTATGGAAAAAGCTTTTTATAGTCAATATATTGTAAAACTTATAATAAATAAAAATGTGAAATGTTTATGTGATTACATCTATCTATTCGACTAAATCCTGTAAGACTGTTCGTATAGTCTACAAAGTTGATATAGCTGAAAATGTTTGTGGCACTGTCTACAAAATGAAGAGCTATAAACAACTCCCACACAGCTTTATAATTAAAAGAACTAGAGTTTGAAGCAAGTTTATAGATATTAGAGTTAAGAAAAACCATTTCCTTTGACTTAAGCCTTGCTTTATAGACAATGCTCAGCTAAGGAATCATATCTCTTGTCCTGTCCTGCTTCAAACAAAAAACTTCTAACAACTTTCCTCTCTTTTCTTTCTTCTCTCTTCTCTTTTTTTCTTTTTCTCTAAAAGTTAACCTCACACTTAAATACTATTCTAAATGACTTCAATTTGCTTTTATTTCAGCTTTGTAAATTTTTTTGTATCTGAGAATCGTTTTTATCAAATTGCGTCAAGTGGAAAGTGAAATGCGCGGCTCGGTTGCCCAAATTAACAGCTAATTACGTGCGAGTGCCAAATACCAAAGAATTTTCAGCAACTGATTTAAAAACAAGTAAGAGTGCTCTAGTCGAGACGGCTCGACTACGAGATACCCTGAACCCTGCGAAGATCCAATCTTCCCAACATGCTATGCTTATTTTACATACACAAATATTGCGAGCAACGTACACACACACACACACATGCATACGCACGCACGCATAAGCACGCGCTCTGCTGACTGCGCAGCTGACGCAGCGACTGCGCTTGGGCTGCAATATGCCTATTGTATGGGAAATTAAATGTTTAATAACTTTTTTTGTGGATGGACTTTCTTAATCAAACTTGCGCAGCGTAATCATGTCATTCATATGTATGTATTTGCCAAAGCACAAGTCTCTAGTATTTGAAATACGAATTTTGCGAATTGGGGGCGAAGGAGGCGTGGCATCCAAAATCCAAAAATGACAAAATGTCCGCATTCATTACACAAATCTACACAGTAAATTTGGAGTCTCTAGCTCTTACGGTATGCTTAGCGGAAGAAAAGTTATCGATTTTTATCGATAATAAGGAAACGGGATGAGTTATCGAAAATCTAAAAAAAACTCGTACTGCGTAGGCTATAGACGAGTATTCTCTGAAAATTTCATATATCTAGCTTTTGTGGTTTACGAGATCGCTGCGTTCATACGGACGGACGGACGGACGGACGGACGGACGGACGGACGGACGGACGGACGGACGGACGGACGGACGGACGGACGGACGGACGGACAGACGGACAGGGCTATTTCAACTCAGCTCATCGAGCTGATCAAGAATATATATACTTTATGGGGTCTGCGATGTCTCCTTCTGCCTGTTACATACATTTCACAAAAACATTATACCCTGATTTCCCATTTTCAATGGGTTCAGGGTATAATAATATAAAACAAGTAAGAACGTTGCAGTCGGGCGCTACCGACTGCGGGATACTCATTCACACCCCCACAGATCACGCCCATTGCCACGCCCACAATTGGTTTGTACATATATAATTTTTTGGAAATCAATAGAGGAGATCAGCAGTAATATCTGTATATAATTCTGATTTTCTCACTGAGAATCGGAAAAACGTATAGTTTTTCCCGATTTGCCACGCCCCCAGCAGGCGTAGACATATAATTTTTGGCCAGTTCTTAGAAGTAGTGAAGGGTAACGTAAGTGTGAAATTTGGATGCTTACACTCAAAAAATGCGAAAATTACAGGGTATTTTTTAGCCGGGCATACCCCATAAGGGGCGTAAAAATTATTTTTGGGTCATCGATAGAGGAGCTCACCAGTAACTTACCATTCAATTTTGAAGCTTCTAGCTCTAAAACTGTAGGAGCTACAAACTTTTGCGGTTTGCCACGCCCCCTAATGGCCTAGATATATCCGCCATATCTTTTCCAACTTGGGTTGTCAACCCGAGTATATATACCAAGTTTCAAGTCTCTAGCATCAATAGTGCTCAAAATATTACAGAATTTGAAAAATCACTATATAGTCAGATCCGATTTGCCACGCCCCTAGTAGGCGTGGATATATAGATTTTTGGTCGATCTTCATAGGATCGTATCAGTAACCTACGTGCCAAATTTGGGCGTTCTAGCTTAAAAACTGTAGAAGATACAGTTTTACCCGATTTGCCACGCCCCCAATGGGCGTAGATATATCCGCCATAGCTTTTTGATCTTGGGTTGTCAACACGAGTATATATTCCAAATTGCAACTCTCTAGCACTTCTAGAAGTAGTGTTTCTGAGGTATGGGCAAATGCATTTTCCGATTTGCCACGCCCCTAGTGGGCGTATCGGGAAAATCTTGACACTTTATAATTCGAGGGTATACACGAGTATATATTCCAAATTTCAACTCTCTAGCTTCAAAACTGTGCAAATGGTTTGCGTTCATACGGACAGACGGACAGACGGACAGACGGACAGACGGACAGACGGACGGACAGCGTGACGGACATTGCACAAAACCAATATACTCATTTCACTTTGTGAATGAGTATAAAAAATGTAAATAAAATATATAAAAAAAATAAAGTCTGGTCGTACACGTAGCTGCCAATTGGAAGGGACGCAGCAAAAAAAAAAAATGAGAGTTGAAAAAACGTCAAACATTATTTGAATACAAAATGTCCTTGAAAAGGGTAAATCCAGTTGCGCCCAAGTGACAAAAGTGAGAAATTAGTCGATGTGGCCGACACTAAAAGCGTTCGAGAATGAGTTGGGCGACCGCAACCCTTGTTCCTAGGTGCGGTCGCTTCTATCGCAATAATTTTGTTTAGCAAGGAAAATGAAAATGAAAAAAAAAAAAAAATGCTGAAAAGAAAAGAGCAGAGCGCAGAGCGCAGAGCGCAGAGCAATGGGGTTTTAAAGCTGTCAAGTGCTGAGCACGAAGCTGGGGTCAACGCAATTAAAATTCAAAGAGCAAAATGCATTTGCCACGCTCACGCACAGACAGGCTGCTGCCTGCCTGCCGAGTGTTGATGTCCACGATTCAGATTTTCTAACTGGGTTTGTAATTCAAATTGTATAAGAAGACAGCAGTTACACAAATATATATATATATAAATGTATATATATATAAATATATATATATATGTCTGTCTGTCTGTGTAGAGTGAAGTTTTTATGCCCTGTGCATAATTACTTGCTAAATTGTGCGACACAAATAACGAGGCATTAGAGTTGGCTTGGCAAAAACCTAGCTACAGTTGCAAGGACTACAGTTTTCCATAAACACACACACACACACACACACTCACACACACACTCACACTCCCTCACACACACATGCATTTCTTGTGGCTTTCGTTTCACATTTCTTATTGCTCATTTGCTGCTGTACTGCGTCTTATCGGCTAGCAAATTAACGCCCTAAACACACACTCTGCCTCTGTCTTTCCCTCCCTCTCCCTCCCTCTCACTCACTCTCTCTCTGCATCTCTTTTTCCCTGTCACTTTGGCATTTTGTTGCAATTTGCATTCGGCACATGTGAGCGTGCAGCACAGAGCCAGCTTCTGCTCTGATTTGTCTATTGTTTTTATCCCTTGGCTTTAGATATGCAGCTTTAATTGCTGCTGCTGCTGCTGCAGCAACCGTATCAAGCACATTCCAAATCAATTATTTTCATAGCATTTTAAAGAAATTTTTTTGTTTTGTGTTTGTTACTATATCTAGATACATATACATAAGTTAGTTCTTCTTCTTGCTATTCTAGTCTATCCGAATTTCAGGTGGGTACTACACACAGTTGTTGCGGGATCTTCAGTGATGTATTATGATGGGAAATGTGTGGCTGTCCAGGCCAGTCAACAGAATCTTTATTCAAATCAAACTCAATCTGCCAAACAGATACAGTCGAAGTCAAGCTAAAAGAGATGAATCGTGGCGGCATAAGCTATAGCGTCATAGCCAGTAAGCCGATATAATCTTCCGACATGTACTCCGACTCATCAGGCTACCTCTGCTGACTGTTGCATCTATGGCACTGACTTGAACCATTCGCTGTGTCAGCTTTACATGCTTCGAGGTGCTACCTTAAACTAAACATTCGGAGTCCGAGGGTTGCTTGTTAGCTTACCTTAACATATATCTATGCCTGGGTATGTTTGAGACATTCTGCCTTTCATATAGGGCTTCAATCTAACAATTCCTTTATGCAGTAAGATAGCTAGCCAACAATTTCAATCACATTTATCACCTTTATAAGTAAACAAACTCATGCAACCCCTCATAGCAATTGCTATGCTAATTTCGAATGTCTTCCAATCAACATGGAATATTAAAAGCCAATTGCCATTCACAGCGATTGCTGCGCAGTTAATTGATCTTAAGCAAAGTTTATCGATAGACGCCCAGGGCAGGCAATATATTTTCAAATGTAAATACAACAGTTAAGTGGAACTTGCTAACTTATTAATATGCCACTTTAGGTACGACTCCCTCTCTCTCTCTCTCTCTGTGTCCCTCTCTTCTTTTTCTTTTGCAGACAAAAATCGAGTTAGAAGATGAAATTCCAGCTGGCCAGCAGCAGCGGCAGCAGCAGCACCGAAAATAATGAACTCCCAAATGAAGTGAAACAAAAAGAAGCACACAATATTAATTATTCATATTTCATTAGTGAACGCCGACGCCCCCGAGTGGAGCGACTGTAGCTCGTCAAGGGTTTGCCAGGCGGAGTCAAAGAAAGGCGTGCACCATATAAAATTTATAAAAATCAAAGTAATGTAGCCCTTGCCAGCGAGCAAGACCTGCACGACGGCAAAGACAGAGAGTGAGAGAGAGAGAGAGAACCACTCAGTGACTGAGAGAGAGAGAGACAGAGAGAGAGAGAGAGGGGGGGAGCGTGGGTGTAGTCTACCTGGCTGCTGCTTTGGCAGGCATCATCATTTGTCTTGGCGTTTTGGGAGTCGCGGCAGTCGCATTGATGAATGAAGTGCGTACACATTGCCTCTGAAAAGGCCAAAAGGCCAGGCGACATTAAAAATGCACACGCAATCAGAAAATGTTTCCTTGCCCCAGACGCCAGTTGCCAGTTGCCAGTTGCCAGTTAGAGGAGGCAGCAACAGCAGCAGCAGCAGCAGCAGCAATCCCGTTGATGGATCAACACCGAACAGATAAGACAGCCGCTGGTTGGGGTAATGAGCCAGTTGAAGTGGGCCAAAGCATGGCCCATCAACTTTTCACCTCTTTCAGACACACACACACACACACACAGAGTTTTTCTTTTTCTTCTTCTTCGTCGTCGTTTTTTTTTTTTTTTTGTAAGCCTTTGAGCTGGGCCTTTGCCTTGCTGCTCTGTCGCCCTGTCGTCGTTTATAATTTGTTTGGGCTTTCAGCGGCCGTCCAAAGCAATTACCGTGCTCAAGGTGCACTTGCTCACACTCACTACCCTATTTACCTCTCTCTCTCTCTCTCTCGCTCTCTTTCTCTTTCTGTCTCGCTTGAAAACTACGCAGTCAACAATTCGGCTTGACTTGAGGCGAACATTTGACCGTGCCGCGTCCCATCATCTTATCGGGTTCACTTACTGGGTCAACTTTCTGCTGACATCCCCCCTCTTTCTCTCTCTCTCTCTCTCTCGCTAGCCCTGCTCCCCTGGCAACTCACAGTGATTTATTATGCTTGTGCGCCTGCTTTTGCTGCTGTTGAGGCTATTTTCTTTGGCACGTTCGCGCTGAGAAAACAGTCGCCTCCACGCATGGCAGCCTTCTGTCATATGTGTATGTGTGTGTGTGGTGTTGCGTGTTGACCCGTTCGACACCCATTAATATGCAGTGATTCGCATTGCTGATGTACTCAGCCGAAGCTTTTCATACGACGATAAATTTTATTAAGGAATTGGCTTACCTTACGTAAATGTCTCTTAGTTTGTGTTGCTTAATTGCTTGTGCAGACACATAGTAGCTCCTGCCCATTCAGCTTTATCTGGCCTGACATCGATAACTTCTCTCTTATTAAAGACAGATAACAACTTGGTGGAGCTTTCTAGATACGAATAATAAAAGAGAACTCTTTTAGCTTCGAGCAACGAACACGTATGACTGCAAAATCAGTGCGCTGCGAGCGCTTAGCCGTAATGGCCCATCTATGTATAAAGCTCTTCTATGCAACCATGTATGCTTATTTTCCGATCTCCTCTCTCTCTCTCTCTCAAATACATTTATTCTCCGCTCTCTTCTCTCTCAAATATATATGTATGTTTGCACCTAATAGTATAAGGTGAGAATAAGAAAACAATTCACTAAACAATACTAAAACCCTAAATTAAAAAGTTTTCATCAAATGGGGTTTATTATTTCTTGTTTAAGTACCTCGTCCTCCTTTGTCGTCTTCACTTCGGTATCGTATTTTTCGTACATTAGTAGTATTGCGCTTTTATTTTAAGTTCTAGCACTTGATACACTCTAAAAATTGATATTATGTTACGTCCATAAACTCCTCATCGCTGGTAGTGTCGGATAGATTAAGCTCAGGTAGAAAGCACACTGGTTCATTGATCACTTCGTACTGCACACGTACCGCCTCGTTGTCCATGCGCAACAGATATTTCACCTCACGCAGGATATCTGGTTCGGGCGGCTCGATAGTCTTATCTCTCAGCGCATTGTTTAGGCGCCGTCTACGCAGATTGCGACAGGGCGGAGTCAGGCCATGGGGCCACAGGAATTTTTCGTCCACTCTTATGAACTCTTGACTACTCTCCATAATTGGCGATACTCTAAGTTCCTTGCTCTTATTGATTGGTCCATTCATACTATCAAGCGGCGTTTCGTTTGGTCTCTTACAGCCAAGCTTTACCGGCGCTTGCTTTCCACTCGGCGTCTGCTGATCGCCAGGAGTATGCGGACCGGACGGCGTATTCCTACCGGACGGAGTCTGCCAACCGGCCGCCATCTGCTGACCGCCCGGAGCATGCGGACCGGACGGCGGTTGCCTTCCGGATGATGACTGCCAACCGGCCGGCATCTGCTGACCTCCCGGAGTACGCGGACCGGACGGCGGTTGCCTTCCGGATGATGACTGCCAACCGGCCGGCATCTGCTGACCGCCCGGAGTACGCGGACCGGACGGCGGTTGCCTACCGGATGATGACTGCCAACCGGCCGGCGTCTGCTGACCGCACGGAGTATGCGGACCGGACAGCGTATGCCTACCGGACGATGACTGCCAACCGGCCGGCATCTGCTGACCGCCCGGAGTATGCGGACCGGACGGCGGTTGCCTACCGGATGATGACTGCCAACAGGCCGGCGTCTGCTGACCGCCCGGAGTATGCGGACCGGACGGCGTATTCCTACCGGACGATGACTGCCAGCCGGCCGGCATCTGCTGACCGCCCGGATTATGCGGACCGGACGGCGTATGCCTACTGGACGATGACTGCCAACCGGCCGGCATCTGCTGACCGCCCGGAGTATGCGGACCGGACGGCGGTTGCCTTCCGGATGATGACTGCCAACCGGCCGGCATCTGCTGACCGCCCGGAGTATGCGGACCGGACGGCGGTTGCCTTCCGGATGATGACTGCCAACCGGCCGGCATCTGCTGACCTCCCGGAGTACGCGGACCGGACGGCGGTTGCCTTCCGGATGATGACTGCCAACCGGCCGGTATCTGCTGACCGCCCGGAGTACGCGGACCGGACGGCGGTTGCCTACCAGATGATGACTGCCAACCGGCCGGCGTCTGCTGACCGCTCGGAGTATGCGGACCGGACGGCGTATTCCTACCGGACGATGATTGCCAGCCGGCCGGCATCTGCTGACCGCCCGGATTATGCGGACCGGACTGCGTATGCCTACCGGACGGAGTTTGCCAACCGGCCTGCGTCTGCTGACCGCCCGGAGTACGCGGACCGGACGGCGGTTGCCTTCCGGATGATGACTGCCAACCGGCCGGCATCTGCTGACCGCCCGGAGTACGCGGACCGGACGGCGGTTGCCTACCAGATGATGACTGCCAACCGGCCGGTGTCTGCTGACCGCTCGGAGTATGCGGACCGGACGGCGTATTCCTACCGGACGATGACTGCCAACCGGCCGGCATCTGCTGACCGCCCGGAGCATACGGACCGGACGGCGGTTGCCTTCCGGATGATGACTGCCAACCGGCCGGCATCTGCTGACCTCCCGGAGTACGCGGACCGGACGGCGGTTGCCTTCCGGATGATGACTGCCAACCGGCCGGCATCTGCTGACCGCCCGGAGTACGCGGACCGGACGGCGGTTGCCTACCGGATGATGACTGCCAACCGGTCGGCGTCTGCTGACCGCCCGGAGTATGCGGTCCGGACGGCGTATTCCTACCGGTCGATGACTGCCAACCGGCCGGCATCTGCTGACCGCCCGGAGTATGCGGACCGGATGGCGTATTCCTACCGGACGATGACTGCCAACCGGCCGGCGTCTGCGGACCGCCCGGATTATGCGGACCGGATGGCGTATGCCTACCGGACGGAGTCTGCCAACCGGCCGGCGTCTGCTGACAGCCCGGAGTATGCGGACCGGATGGCGTATGCCTACCGGACGATGACTGCCAACCGGCCGGCATCTGCTGACCGCCCGGAGTATGCGGACCGGACTGCGTATGCCTACCGGACGGAGTCTGCCCACCGGCCGACGTCTGCGGACCGCCCGGATTATGCGGACCGGACGGCGTATGCCTACCGGACGGTGTCTGCCAACCGGCCGGCGTCTGTTGACCGCCCGGAGTATGCGGACCGTACGGCGTATGCCTACCGGACGATGACTGCCAACCGGCCGGCATCTGCTGACCGCCCGGATTATGCGGACCGGACGGCGTATGCCTGCCAGACGGAGTCTGCCAACCGGCCGGCGTCTGTTGACCGCCCGGAGTATGCGGGCCGTACGGCGTATGCCTACCGGACGATGACTGCCAACCGGCCGGCATCTGCTGACCGCCCGGATTATGCGGACCAGACGGCGTATGCCTACCGGACGGTGTCTGCCAACCGGCCGGCGTCTGCTGACCGCCCGGAGTATGCGGACCGGACGGCGTATGTCTATCAGTCGGCGTCTGCTGACCGCCCGGCGTATGCCAACCGCCCGGAGTTTGCGGACCGGACAGCATTTGCCTACCGGACGGTGTCTGCCAACGGGCAGGCGTCTGCTGACCGCCCGGCGTAGGCCAACCACCTGGAGTAAGCGGACCGGATGGCGTATGCCTGCCAGAAGGTGTCTGCCAACCGCCTGGAGTATGCGGACCGCCTGGAGTATGCGGACCGCCTGGAGTGTGCGGACCGGACGGCGTATAGTGTCCGACTGGCGTCGTATAACCGGCCGGTGTCCTATTACCGGCTGGAATCTTCTTACCGGCCGGAGTCTTCTTACTGGCCGGAGTCTTAACACCGGCCGGATTCTTCTTACTGACCGAAGTCTTAATACCGGTCGGAGTCTTCTTACTGGCCGGAATCTTCTTACTGGCCGGAATCTTCTTACTGGCCGGAGTCTTAATACCGGCCGGAGTCTTCTTACTGGCCGGTGTCTTCTTACTGGCCGGACTCTTCTTACTGGCCGGTGTCTTCTTACTGGCCGGAATCTTCTTACTGGCCGGAGTCCTCTTACTGGCCGGAGTCTTAATACCGGCCGGAAGCTTCTTACTGACCGGGGTCTTCTTACTGGCCGGAGTCTTATTGCTGGCCGGAGTCTTAATACCGGACGGAGTCTTCTTACTAGCCGGAGTCTTCTTACTGGCCGGAGTCGTAATACCGGCCGGAGTCTTCTTACTGGCCGGATTCTTAATACCGGCCGGAGTTTTCTTGCTGGCCGGAGTCTTAATACCGGCCGGAGTCTTAATACCGGCCGGAGTCCTCTTACTAGCCGGAGTCTTCTTACTGGCCGGAGTCGTAATACCGGCCGGAGTCTTCTTACTGGCCGGATTCTTAATACCGGCCGGAGTTTTCTTACTGGCCGGAGTCTTAATACCGGCCGGAGTCCTAATACCGGCCGGAGTCTTCTTACTAGCCGGAGTCTTCTTACTGGCCGGAGTCGTAATACCGGCCGGAGCTTCTTACTGGCCGGATTCTTAAACCGGCCGGAGTTTTCTTACTGGCCGGAGTCTTAATACCGGCCGGAGTCCTAATACCGGCCGGAGTCATCTTACTAGCCGGAGTCTTCTTACTGGCCGGATTCTTAATACCGGTCGGAATCTTCTTACTGGCCGGAGTCTTAATACCGGCCGGAGTCTTAATACCGGCCGGAGTCTTCTTACTGGCCGGAGTCTTAATACCGCCCGGAGTTTTCTTACTGGCCGGAGTCTTAATACCGGCCGGAGTTTTCTTACTGGCCGGAGTCTTAACACCGGCCGGAGTCCTAACACCGGCCGGAGTCTTCTTACTAGCCGAAGTCTTCTTACTGGCCGGATTCTTAATACCGGTCGGAGTCTTCTTACTGGCCGGAGTCTTAATACCGCCCGGAAGCTTCTTACTGACCGGGGTCTTCTTACTGGCCGGAGTCTTCTTACTGGCCGGAGTCTTAATACCGGCCGGAAGCTTCTTACTGACCGGGGTCTTCTTACTGGCCGGAGTCTTATTGCTGGCCGGAGTCTTAATACCGGACGGAGTCTTCTTACTTGCCGGAGTCTTCTTACTGGCCGGAGTCTTAATACCGCCAGGAAGCTTCTTACTGACCGGGGTCTTCTTACTGGCCGGAGTCTTATTACTGGCCGGAGTCTTAATACCGGCCGGAGTTTTCTTACTGGCCGGAGTTTTAATACCGGCCGGAGTCTTAATACCGGCCGGAATCTTCTTACTAGCCGGAGTCTTCATACTGGCCGGAGTCTTCTTACTGGCCGGAGTCTTTTTATTGGCCGAAGTCTTCTTACTGGCCGAAGTCTTATTACCGGCCTTAGTTTTATTACCGGCCAGCGTCTTATTGCCAACCGACGTCATAGGCCGTTTTCCGGACTTCTTTGGTGATAGCTTTTTCAACGGCTTTTCGATCGGCCTGGTGGATAGTCCTCTATTCGCGTTCTGGGGCTTCCTCTCGAGCTCTTTATCCCGATTGTATTCGGATGTTATGCAGGTTTCTTTTTCCGTTTGCTTGAGACGATCCTTTTCCGCATCCTTTGGTTTCTCTCGATTGCAAATAAGCAGCTGACAGATATCAGCCGTTTTATATAAATTCGTATTATCAGCTGTTTTGTAGCTCTCTACTATGGTGGGCAAATCAACAAGTTTGGCGTGCAGCAGCTGATTGTTCAGCCACACCTCACCGTATCGCATATCGTTGTCCATCTGAAGGGCTAATATGTGATGGACATTATCCTGTTTAATGGCCTCGTGCACTACTTTCGCCAGATCCTGGAATCAGATAATGTAAATTAAGCTTTGACCAATTGAATTTTGTCCTAACCTCAGGAAACCGCATGAGAAACTGACTCTCCAACTCAATTTTTTCCACCGGAGATGAAATCTGTTGCGAAATATTTCTCTTGGACATTGTTTTCCAGATTTTATTTCGTTTATCTGTCAAATGGGCGAAAATTCCATTGTAATGCGAATAGTGTTGATAAACGTCAGCTCTATATCGATAATAAACATTACATGCATACCTGCGATAAAAACGTATTTTAATACTCTGAACGCTTTTAGATTTCCAATTGTTTTAAGCCAATACACTTTTCGAGAATATCCTTATTGCGGATCTATAAGTTATAGTATGAACTGTCGAGCTGAACTAGAGACGATCAGCCAAACTTAAGGTGGACACTTCCGTATTTCATAAATATTTCGTTGGATATCTTGGGAGATTAGTTACTCTATTATTACATTTATAGCTTCAATTGCTTCTTAAGTTCTTCCTATTCAGCTGACTATATCTATCTGATTCAACTTCGTTTTCTTTGCTTCAATTTTATATGTGTTCCTTTCCGCTGCCAAATCAGTTCAACATTTCATTGCATAATAAATAGCCATGTTCTCTCCTCTTATTATTTATGAGCATTATTTAAGGCTTCTACATTAAATGTTGATAGTCGACTTTCATTTGGTATTTGGGCTTCTCATGACCCTCTATAATGTATGAATACTTTCCACTTATTTGCATACAAGTTGAACTTATTTCTATTAATATTCCATTGCGTATTCGCGCGAGAATATATTCCATTTTTAATAACACAAAACTTTATGAAATTTTTATAAATAAAAGGCGAGTGAAGCGCCAACAACAACAACTACAACAAAAAAAAAAAAGGAAAAAAAACCCATTGCCAAAAGGAAAGCTCAAAAGTCAAAGCAAACAAGCCAAAAGGGGCAGCAGCAGCAGGCAAGGATTGGGGCACTCCCCGGCGCAGAACAAATGGGATACACAGCGAGATCTGCTGAGGGGGCAAGAGCAGCGGGGGCGGGGCAGCGTAGGGCTCTGAACTGAATTGGTCTGGTCTGAACCAAAAAAAAAAAAAACAACCAAAAACAATTGAAATGTGAATATTAAATATACAAGTACAAGATTTTTTTCTCCTGCTGCGGTCTTTGCAGGTGTCGTCCGCCACGCCCATGCTGCGCCCTCAACAACGGCAACTCCCTGCGGCGTCATTGTGTGCACTGCAAGTGCCAGCACAAAAGCAACGACAGCGATATAATAATACCATTTGAAGGCATCCACGTCGACTGATTGATGTTGAGATTTGCATGAGTTAAGCAGCGGGTCGCTTACCCTTTAACGTTAGGCGTAGCCTCAGCCTCAGTTTCCTCCAACAACAGAGATTGGCTATTAGTTTAGCCAGCTGCTTTAAGCATATTGTTGGCTGATCTAAACTGTCAGAGCTGTACAATAAATCAGAAAATAGAAAAGTGAAAAGTTTTTTAGATTTTCAATTTAATATCCGGAGAATTGCGATGGCTTTGAAGCGAAGGCTTTACGTTGTGAAACGCCGAATATATAAATTATATATAGATGTATTTCTAAGACTATATCTAAATAGAAGTTTCTATAAATTATGAGGAGCTAACTGCATTATGTGAACTCTTGTAGATGGTTAGAATATGGAGCCCTAGAATCAAATTGTTAACATCAACTGAAAGCATCTCTGAATATGAAACAGGCATACAAATAGAACCAGACGCCACAATAGAAACTAATTGCAGGCCAAGCAAATTGTTTACAACATGCTCATCTCTCGCTCTTGTGCGCTCACTATATATATATATATATATATATATATATATGGTTATATGGCATAAAAGCCAGGAATATTTTTCAGCTGAATATATAGTTCTTCTCGCTCTCTATGGGTGTGTTTGTGTGTGTGGGGCATGCAACGAGGCACATTAATTAAATAAAAATTGATTTTTCAAGCGCCTGAAATCCAATCAACGACCAGCTCCAAGTAGGGACAACAACGAGTGGCTCGCACATAGAGCTATGTCCTGGATCAGCGCATCAGCCTTGTGGAGCAGCGCACCACCCAACGCACCACCCACTGCTGCTGCTGGTTGCCAAATGAAGTTAACAAAGTTTACGGTTTTTTTTTTTATACATATAATTTTTTTTTATATTTTATTTTTTATTTTATTTTTTTTTTTGCTGCGCTCGTTCGAGTTTCCATTTTTTTTTTTTTTTTTTTTTGTATTTTCTTCTTCTTTTTATCGTTTGCATAAGTATATAATATGGACATGGGGCAGCTATTGTGGCGCTGGATATGCGATGCTTTATCCCATGGCACATAGTGCCACATGCCACATGCCACATGCGTTTTGTATCGCCTTTAACCATTGGCCACAGTTTAATGTGCGCTGTCGCCCTTTTTGCGGGGCGGCATTTAAACCACAGCAAGTCATCAGGCAAATTGAATTTTCAACGTATGCTCGCATAGCGACTGCGTGCCTGTGTGTGTGTGTGTGTGTGTGTGTGTGTGTGCGTGGCACGCCCACAATTACAATGCCTGGCTTAAAGCTCTACTTGTTTTATATAGCACTTATAGCAACTACTACTACTACTACGACTACGGTTACTACTACTACGACGCCGCCGCTTCGGTTCCTGGTCAACGCCATTTGCCGTTCGCTTCTTTCGTTTCTCGTTACAAAATTACCCACGATAAAAATTGAATTACTTCGTCGTGGAGCTGGCTGGCTGGCTGGCTGGCATCACATTCTAGTCTGCCTCCTGGTCATGCCGAGATCCGTGACTTGATGGGCCCTGGGTCGGGGCCCGAGTCCCCTGGATGGCAGCAGCACCAGCATTGTCGCTGCAAAGTGTTATGCTTACTCTTGACTCGCCCACAGCCACGCCCGCGTCTCAGCGAACACTACTTAGGCGACGTTGAAACTGTCGCCGAGCCTGCTCGCTGTCTGGGTTGGGTCTGGGTCCTGGCCCTGGCCCTAGTCCTGTTACTGTTACTGTTCCTGGTCCTGGCGCTGAAGCCTGCACCTAGCACCCTGTTTTTACACTCTTCTAGCATACTTCTACTCTCTGTCTCTCTTTCTCTCTGTGTGTGTATGTGTGTGTGTGTATGACTTCATCTAATGATAAATGAGCTGCAATGGATGACAGCGAATCAACTTAAGTGTATTGCTCTGCTTCGGTGACACTCCCAACGCCCACCTAACAGCATAGCCAGTCCCCCACCCTCCAACCCTGTTGACTATATGTCCTGCAGGCAGGTCTGTGCCGTTGCTTTTGCCTTTGCCGTTGCCGTTGCCGTTGCGCTGTCATCCAATGCACTTTCCCTTAACGCTCTCTGCTTGTGTTTACGTTTCACTTCAAATTTCTATGCTACACTAAATATTTACATAGGAAAAACTTTGCAAGTGTAAGTGAAACGCTTTAAAGATGTTCGAGCACAAAAAAAAAAAACAAAAAACAGAAACACAAAAAAAAAAGAAAGCTGAAACTAAAACTTGAGCGAATGTTTCGCTACTCATTAACTTATCGAGAACTTCTTTTTTATGGCATGGCTAATTAGAGAGATTGGTATTTAATGATTGCAGCTGCGACCAGCTTGAATACCAGAAGAGATGCAAAGAGATACAAATAGTTAAAGGAAGAAACGAGTGACAGCAATCGCATGTGCCTGGCAGAGCTCATGTTAGTTAATCAATTTAAGTGCATTGCATTTACGTATTCTCTTATCCATGGCATCTTCAAAGACTTTTTCTATTAAAGTTGGCTATGTTGAAATACGACAGTAAAAATTTATGTCAGAAATAGGTCTAACCCATTGATTCTTCTCTGAAAGCTAAATACTTCAAACTGGATCTTACCCATTGATCCTTCTAGACATTGAAAGTTAAATACTTTAAACTGGGCAACGAAGACTCTTAGTTGTATATGTACTTAGGTTGGGCGTTAAATTTGACATGAAAATGGGAAAAAGATCATAGCCAATTCCGGACATCCACAAAACTAAACCAAAGATTATTTTCAACGAGCAATTTACACCGGACTTTATTAATTAATGCATAGATAAATTATATTTTATTTGGCAAACTAATTGTTACAATAAATAAAAAAAAAAAAAAAAAATTGTAAGTGCATATATGTTGCGTGTGTATATAAGTACATATATATATCATTGCTAATATCATTGAATTTATTATGAGATTATATATTTTGAATGCTACAGTTTTCGTTTCTGTTTCGGTTTCCATTCAGCGGTTGCTGCAAATTGGCTCTTTACTTATGCAGACACCTTACATCATCCTTAAGGCACTTACGGCTGATGTAATCGAAATGCCTATTGTCGGCGCAGCGCAGATGGACAAACTTATGTTTGCCGGACTTCTTAATTTCGCAGCGGTAATATTTACGGCAATCGCGCACATCTGGATAAATATCGTCTTCATTACATTCGTCTTCCTCTTTTAGCTTTTTGATGACGTTCTTTACGTATTGTCTTTTCTCCTTGGAGCTCAGATCGTCGTTATCCTCATCTTCGTTGGACTTTTTCTGTTCGCTATCTTTCTCCTCTTTGGAATCCTTTGGTTTCTTATTATCCTTCTTGTCATTCTTGTCCTCAGATGAGCTGCTTGATTTTTTCTTATCGCTGTCATTTTCCTCATTTGAGTCTTTTGACTTGTGGACCTTCTTCTTATCTTCCTTTGATTCTTTCTGTTTTTTCTCCTTCTCCCTTTTCTTCTCGTCAGAACTGTTTTCATTGGAATCCGACTTCTTTTTGTCCTGCTCTTTGGACTGGTCCTTTTCAGAGTTTGGCTTTTTCTTATCCTTGTTGCTCTCTTCAACCGAGGCATTCTCATTAGAGACGGCTCCACTAGACGGTTGCTCTACTGATTCATTCGTCTCAGACTTTTTGGGGTCTTCAGTCGGCGCTGATGTAGGTGCTGCAGTGGGTGCTGTTGTAGGTGCTGCGGTGGGTAGAGCAGGCTTCTTAGATGGACGCCAACCATTGACCCAATCTAGCCAGTTGGGCCAGAAGGGATTTCCTGTTGGTACATTTCCACTGTTGCTGCCATTGCCGTTGCCAGGGTTCGTTGGTCGCTGAGGCCAGAAGGGATGTTGAGGAATTGGTCGAATGGTTGGGCGTGGATGAACAGGGCGGATGGGATGATTCGGGCGCCATGGGTTTGGCCATGAACCAGGTCTACCAGGATACACGGGAACTGAAGGGACAGAGGGTACGGAAGGATTAATGGGAGAATTAGGATTGTTGGGGCTAAGTGGAGAGTTGGGATCAACAGGGGTGTTGGGATTCACTGGCGAGTTCGGATCAACTGGTGCATTGGGATCAACTGGCGCATTGGGATCCACTGGAGCATTGGGATCCACTGGAGCATTCGGATTCACTGGTGCATTTGGATCGACCAGAGCATTGGGGTTCACTGGAGCATTGGGGTCCACTGGAGCATTGGGGTCAATTGGTGCATTGGGATCAACTGGCGTATTGGGATCCACTGGAGCATTGGGATCCACTGGGGCATTCGGATCAACTGGTGCATTGGGATCAACTGGCGCATTGGGATCCACTGGAGAATTGGGATCCACTGGAGCGTTAGGATTCACTGGTGCATTGGGATCGACCGGAGCATTGGGGTTCACTGGAGCATTGGGGTTCACTGGGGCATTGGGGTCCACTGGAGAGTTGGGATCCACTGGAGCATTCGGATTCGCTGGTGCATTAGGATCGACCGGAGCATTGGGGTCCTCTGGTGTGTTAGGGCCCACTGGACGATTAGGATTCACTGGTGCGTTGGGGTCCACTGGAGCATTGGGATCGACCGGAGCATTGGGGTCCACTGGTGCGTTAGGATCGATTGGTGCGTTAGGGTCAACAGGTGCATTAGGATCAACGGGAGCATTGGGGTCCACTGGAGCATTGGGATCGACCGGAGCATTGGGGTCCACTGGTACGTTAGGGCCCACTGGACGATTAGGATCCACTGGTGCGTTGGGGTCCACTGGAGCATTGGGATCGACCGGAGCATTGGGGTCCAATGGTGCGTTAGGATCGATTGGTGCGTTAGGGTCAACAGGTGCATTAGGATCCACTGGTGCGTTGGGGTCCACTGGAGCATTGGGATCGACCGGAGCATTGGGGTCCACTGGTGCGTTAGGGCCCACTGGACGATTGGGATCCACTGGTGCGTTGGGGTCCACTGGAGCATTGGGATCGACCGGAGCACTGGGGTCCACTGGTGCGTTAGGATCGATTGGTGCGTTAGGATCAACAGGTGCATTAGGATCAACTGGAGAATTGGGGTCCACTGGAGAATTGGGATCCACTGGGGCGTTAGGATCCACTGGGGCATTCGGATTCACTGGTGCATTGGGATCGACGGGAGCATTGGGGTCCACTGGAGAATTGGGATCCACTGGAGCGTTAGGATCCACTGGGGCGTTAGGATCCACTGGGGCGTTAGGATCAACAGGAGCATTGGGGTCCACTGGAGCATTGGGATCCACTGGAGCATTGGGATTGACCGGAGCATTAGGATCAACAGGAGCATTGGGGTCCACTGGAGCATTGGGATCCACTGGTGCGTTAGGGTCAATTGGTGTATTAGGGTCAACAGGTGCATTGGGATCGACCGGAGCATTTGGATCGACTGGGGCATTGGGGTCGACTGGAGCATTAGGATCAACAGGAGCATTGGGGTCCACTGGAGAATTGGGATCCACTGGAGCGTTAGGATCCACTGGAGCATTAGGGTTCTCTGGTGCGTTAGGATCAACTGGTGCATTAGGGTCAACAGGTGCATTAGGATCGACTGGAGCATTGGGATCGACTGGTGCATTGGGATCGACCGGAGCATTGGGGTTCACTGGTGCGTTAGGATCAACTGGAGCATTTGGATCGACTGGTGCGTTGGGATCGACTGGTGCATTGGGGTCCACTGGAGCATTGGGATCCACTGGAGCGTTGGGGTCCACTGGAGCATTGGGATTGACTGGAGCATTAGGGTCCACTGGAGCATTAGGGTCCACTGGAGCATTAGGGTCCACTGGAGCATTAGGATCAAGAGGAGCATTAGGGTCCCCTGGAGCATTAGGATCAAGTGGTGCATTGGGGTCTACTGGATATGCAGTTGTGACCTCTGGGTTGACAGGTGAATTGGGATCTACTGGAGCATTGGGATCCACTGGTGCGTTAGGGTCAACTGGTGCATTGGGATCGACAGGAGCATTGGGGTCCACTGGAGCATTGGGATCCACTGGAGCATTGGGATCCACTGGTGCGTTAGGGTCAACTGGTGCATTGGGATCGACAGGAGCATTGGGGTCCACTGGAGCATTGGGGTCGACTGGAGCATTGGGGTCCACTGGTGCGTTGGGGTCGACTGGTGCATTTGGGTCGACTGGAGCATTGGGGTCCACTGGAGCATTGGGATCCACTGGTGCGTTAGGGTCAATTGGTGCATTAGGGTCAACAGGTGCATTGGGATCGACCGGAGCATTGGGGTCCACGGGAGCATTGGGGTCCACTGGTGCAGTGGGGTCCACTGGTGCGTTGGGGTCGACTGGTGCATTTGGGTCGACTGGAGCATTGGGGTCCACTGGAGCATTGGGATCCACTGGTGCGTTAGGGTCAATTGGTGCATTAGGGTCAACAGGTGCATTGGGATCGACCGGAGCATTGGGGTCCACGGGAGCATTGGGGTCCACTGGTGCAGTGGGGTCCACTGGTGCGTTGGGGTCGACTGGTGCATTAGGGTCAACAGGGGCATTAGGATCAAGTGGAGCATTGGGGTCCACTGGAGCATTTGGATCCACTGGAGCATTAGGGTCAACTGGAGATGTGGTTGTTCCCTCTGGGTTTACAGGTGAATTGGGGTCAACTGGAGCATTGGGGTCCACTGGTGCGTTGGGGTCGACTGGTGCATTAGGGTCAACAGGGGCATTAGGATCAACTGGAGCATTGGGGTCCACTGGAGCATTGGGATCCACTGGAGCATTAGGGTCCACTGGTGCGTTGGGATCGACCGGTGCATTGGGATCGACCGGAGCATTGGGGTCGATTGGAGCATTAGGATCGAGTGGTGCATTGGGGTCCACTGGAGAAGTGGTTGTGACCTCTGGCTCCACTGGAGAGTTGGGATCCACTGGGGCGTTAGGATCTACTGGAGCATTGGGGTCCACTGGTGCATTGGGATCGACTGGAGCATTGGGGTCCACTGGAGCATTGGGGTCCACTGGTGCAGTGGGGTCCACTGGTGCAGTGGGGTCCACTGGTGCAGTGGGGTCGACTGGAGCATTGGGATCCACTGGTGCGTTCGGGTCAACTGGAGATGCGGTTGTTCCCTCTGGGTTTACAGGTGAATTGGGGTCTACTGGAGCATTTGGGTCCACTGGTGCGTTGGGGTCGACTGGTGCATTGGGATCCACTGGCGAGTTGGGATCCACCGGGGAGTTGGGATCCACTGGTGCGTTAGGATCGATTGGTGCGTTAGGATCAACAGGTGCATTAGGATCAACTGGTGCATTGGGGTCTACTGGTGCATTGGGATCCACTGGTGCATTGGGATCCACTGGTGCATTGGGATCCACTGGCGAGTTGGGATCCACCGGGGAGTTGGGATCCACTGGGGCGTTAGGATCCACTGGTGCGTTGGGATCAACTGGTGCATTTGGATCCACTGGAACATTAGGGTCCACTGGAGATGTGGTTGTGACCTCTGGCTCCACCGGGGTGTTGGGATCCACTGGGGCATTAGGGTCCACTGGGGTATTGGGGTCCACTGGAGATGCGGTTGTACCCTCTGGGTTTACAGGTGAATTGGGGTCTACTGGAGCATTTGGGTCCACTGGTGCATTGGGGTCAACTGGTGCATTAGGGTCCACTGGAGAGTTGGGATCCACTGGAGCATTGGGATCGACTGGTGCGTTAGGGTCAACAGGTGCATTCGGGTCAAGTGGTGCATTGGGATCAGCTGGTGCGCTTGGATCAACAGGTGAAACAGTTGTTCCCACTGGACTTTCAGTTGTGTTGGGATCAACAGGTGCATTTGGATCCAAAGGAGCATTAGGGTCAGCTGGAGATAGTGTCGTTCCTTCTGGGTCCACTGGTGCGGTGGGATTAGCTGGATCAGTTGGGTTTAAAGGAGGTGGTGTCGTTCCCTCTGGGCCAATTGGCTCAGTTGGAACGATGGGTACATTCGGGTCCGCTGGTGTACTGGGACCGGCAGGCAAAGTTGGCTCGACGGGAGAAGCTGTTGAGCTTGGTAGTGTTGGTTTTGTTGGGCGAACTGGGACACTGCTTGTAGTTGGATTCCATGTTGCATCAGTTGTGGTATCCAGTGGTATATTAGGCACAGTTGTTTCAGTCTCTACGGGTGCATTCGTTGTTTCGACAATTGGCTGAGCAGTTGTTTGCAAAGGCGCACTGGTAGTTGCCTCCACCGGCGCATTTGTCGTCTCAACAACAACCGGTGTTGACTCAATGGGCTGCTGGGTTGTACTGAGGGGCACATCTGCAGTCGTAGTGAGAATCACTAAACCCTCAGTGCTATTGGCAACCACAATGCCTGCAGAGCTGGTCGTGGACTCGATGATAGCCGCCGATGCTCTGCCACCAATGATCGGATGGTCGGTGACTGTTGTCATCTTGGCAACCGCCGCAGATGGCGCTTTGGGATCCACTTTAACGGCCACACAAATCTCCACGCCTTCATTAATGCAGCGCGTGTTGAGTGGACACTGATGGATACTGCCTGTCGCCACATTCCTCTCACAGAGCTGATAGGATGCCGGTCCCACGCAGATGGCCGGTTGTCCGCTGCAATTGATGCTAATGATCTGCGCACTGGTCTGTACGGCCTGATGCTGGCCATCGAACAGTGCGGCTAACTATTGAAAATAAGGGTAAGATATAGAGAAAGAGAGAGAAAAAGAAAGAGAGAGAGAGAGTAAAGAATTTAGTATGACTGGGCGATCGGTCGCACTGGTGCACTGTTTGTCACAAGTCAGAGTCTCGGGACCGTAACAATTACACTGGTTTAGTTTCACTTGCATAGGATACTTTCGAGTCGCCGCCGAGTGCTATAAACGATATCCAAAGTAGCAAGAATCCCGGCAGCTTTTGTTAGTTTGTTTGGTTTTAGTCACGCGTATCCAAAAGCCCGTAAAGTTGCCACACAAAATGGTTAATAAAATACAACTCATCAGTAACAGAAACAAAAAGTATTAAATTATTTTGCAATTTTTGATTTGAGGTTCTGGCATGACGATGTGGGGAACGGGAATATCGGGTTTTGGGTTTTTCTGGTGGCGCGTTAGTACAATCTATGCAACAATTACCACAAATAACATCAAAATCTTGAATATTTTGTTCGTCATCGTCGAGGTGCGTTATGTTTTTGGTTCGAATTAAAAATCGTTACTATTCCCGGCATGGGCCAGCTAGTCGCTTTTATTCGAAACAAAAATAAACAACTTATGCCATCTGCACTTATCTCTAGCGAATCTGCTTGACGCTATGTAAATAGCCAATGATTATCTTTGTTTGTCCCAGATAAGTTTGCGACCAATTTATGATATTGCAGCTAAAATCTGAAGCGGCCTAAAGCTGTTTGCGGCTGTGAGCTACATATTTTGCTTTCGACGCGTGTTGCTAAATCTATTTATTTATTTTTTTTTCTAACAGATATTTTTAGTTTTAAAATTTATTTATTTTTTGGTTGTTTTTCCGCCTCGTTGACGTAATGGGATTAATTGTGAAATTATTGTTGTTATTTAATAACTACAAGAAGCTGAGGAAAACTCTTTAATAATTAAGGAACTCTTGTCAGCCGTAGCCAACTTAAAGCCATCAATAACTGTAGATAAAATACATTCTGGAATTTTTGCCCAACTAAAAAGCTATAACAAAGGTCCACAGAGATTAGGAACAGCAACAAAAAACTAAAAAACCTACAAGGTAAAAGTAATACGAGTAGCTATAAACTTATTCCCCCCAACTTAGTTTAATAAGCTGTGAAGATGACCTTGGCAGTTTGTTATCGACAAGAATTTCCCAGTAATTAAAATAACAACTATGTTCTAGTTTCATATGCCAAATTCTGGCTAAGTTGGCCAAAATCTGTGAATCACAGCTCGTGCAAATAATAATAATAAAAATATAATAAAAGTTTAACTAACTTCACTATCTTTGCTAAAGCTTCCGATGGTCATTAGGCTAAGCCCATGATGATATTTCACACATTTGTTTAACTGCCGTACCTAATCTAAGTCTAGAGTTTAATTCTTATTTTTTTTTTTAATTTGATAAACATCAGCGCGAGAAGGCTGCGCATTTCCTCTTGACAAATTTGCGCTATTTGCCCAAAAAAATATGAGAAATTTGCAGACAAATAACAAACAGGAAAGACAATAATAATGGGGGAGGTCTTGAATGTGAATTACCCTGTAATGGGTATATAAGAAATCGAGCTCAAATCAAATTCATTGTTCAGTTAAATCAACTTTACTTAAACTTATTTGACAATCAATTAGATATGATCGTAACTGGCAAATTGCAACTTGAATGTCGTCATGGAAATACCCCAAAGAAGTGTATTCATAATGGGAATTTTCTGTGTGTGGTATTCGGGCCGGAAATGTGGTTCAAAGTGAATTCCTGCATAGATCATGACTAAGACACTTTGGCTTATCTAGCAAAGTACATCAGTTACACGCACACCTGTACACACCTATGCTGAGCTACTGTTTGCCAGCGGGTCTGCTAAACCCCAGTTAATGACGCAAACAGATGTGCTTCTTTGTATCGTATCGTTTGCGTATGTTTTTGCAAGCATCACGATAAAGCCGAAGGTTGGGCATGGCAAAGAGCAGCAAGCGCAGCTAAAGCAGCCAGATCAGCAATGATCATGATCATGAATTCGAGTGTGATAAGAGCTAGATTACATATGCGCTGGCTGTCCCCGTAATGCTTATCGTCCGCCCAGCTACACGATCCGTCAAGATAAATCAGTCAGTTAGTTAGTTAGTTAGTTAAAATCCACATATATATTTTGAAATCCACGAGCGGTGGGCGTGGCACGTCCCAGTTGTCTTGTCAACTGTCATTTGAGTTGTATAACACACAATTGTAGCGTGGTATTAGGCATTATTTATGGGCAAAGGTCCAAAGACCTCTTCACCTGGACAATTGACTGAACTAATTGTAAGCATAAGCTTAACATCTGGCAATTCCCAAAATCCAGCAACACCATGGACAGATGGACAGATGGGGGCGGTGGATAGGTGGGTGGGCGATTGGGCCAGGGGTTGGTTCGCGTTCGCGTACATCAAACAAAAATTGAACAGCAATTTCGTAGGCGCTCTGCCATGTTTCGCATTGTGTATGCCCTTTGAAGCCGGCAATGCCATCAAATTGTTAAATTAAACGTCTTTTTTAATGCCCAATATCCATTAAAGGAAGTTGAAAGTGGTCATGATGCCGGCGTGGTAACAGTCAGTCATATTCGATAGGTTCTATAGATGAGAGAGACATATTTTTGAAGTGTTATTTGAAAGTGTTATAGCTATATGTCT
>JBAMCI010000107.1:7690000-7697500 GCA_037075265.1 Drosophila nigricruria | reverse complement strand
TAGATCAAACAGCTTTGAACAGTGTAGTCAAGCAACAGATTGTTTAATTGATATATAGAAGAAAAAAAAGAACTTAAAGGCAATCTCTACTGTTAAAATAAAATCTAGCATAATTTTCAAATCTTACCCGTAGCAAAGGCCTCAGAGTTAAAGAAAATAGTTTTTAGATCAATTTGTTTTTTAATTTGTAAAATTTGATTTATTTACTAATTGAAATTTTCTAAAAATTAAAAAAAAAAATTGCAATAGTAATAAAGTTTTTAATAAATTGTAAATAATTTATTTTGACTCCAAACAAATTTTTAATTTTTGTCCATCATAGTTCTTCGCATATAAACCAAAAAGTATGCTAGACTTTTTTTTTGATAGAACAGATTTGGAGTTTACAAATGAAAACAGATGCTTAAAATATTAAAATAATATAAAATATATAATAAATAAAATGATAATATATATATATTTGAAAAAATAATAAAATCTATGTAATAATAAAAAATAAAAATATAATAAAAAATTATAATATAGTATAAATAATAATAAAAATAAAAAAAATATTTATATAAAAAAAAATAAATAAAATATATATACTAATAAAAAAAAAATATAAAATATATATAATAATAATAAAATCTATATAATAATAATATTAATAAAAGTATATAACAAAAAATAATAATAAAATATATTTAATAACAAAAAAATATATATATATAATAAAAAATTATAATAAAATTATATATATTTTTATAAAAATAATATAATCTATATAATAATAAAAATATATAACAAAAACTTAATAATATAATAAACATAATAAAAATTAAAAAAAAATAAAAATAAAATAAAATTCATTACCCGCTTCAATTTACTGCTAATAGAACTTCCTGCGTAATGTCTGCTTTGTTAGATCTCTCTTTTTGCATCTCCATATTCATATCAATGTATCTATTACACATCTGCACTTTAGCATACTCCTCTGCATTAACTTAATTTCAATTACTCCTCACACAGTCACTTTATTATTCAATTTATGCTGTGCCCAGGTCCAAGGAGTCGACTCACTCCTAACATTTGCCTACACTCAGCTCAGCCAACTCACCCAAACCACCTTGGTCCACTCTATGGTGCTTTACTTGCATTTGCCCCACAATTAGCTAGCACGCGCTGGCGCAACTACTCGTTCGACCCTCGCATTGTAATTTGGATTCTTGGTCTGTTGCGTTTACTGCAAAAGGCTAATTGAAATTTGCCATTAATAATGCAAAAAGGTCTCGGTGAGAAACTTTTAGGTCCACCCACATGGCACACTACACACACACACACACACACACACATCTGTGTTTGCACATGTGTGCGTGCTATTTTAAATATTTCAAATATTTGTAACATTTGCCGCTGCCGCCACTCAAGTAACCAAAAGTATACTACACACACACACACACACACATACATAATGTCTGCCTGGCCATCTAACCACCCAAACACCCACCCAGCCACCATCCACAATGTCAGCCTCGCCATTTACCGCACGCCAAAAACATCAACGGCGAGAAGGTGAATGCTTATTTTCTGGTCCGTCAGCCGCCGGCTGATGTCGACGTCACAGTCACCACATGTAAAAATGTTACCCACCTTAGCCAAAACCCAACCCACCCCACCCACTTGGCTCAGATTTACCTGCAGCTCCTGTATGCCTGTTGACTGAGCTCTGCCGGCCCCTGCCGGGCGTGGGGAGGGGCTGCTGCGCGAGCTATGCCGTGATTTCGCGATCTAAAAATGGGGGGTAGTGCGGTGGGCGTGGCAAACCGTTGGCCAAAAGGACGCGCAACAACAACAACAACAACAAAATGGTAGAGGGAAAACAAAGCAAAACAATCTGATGATAAAGATGAAATGGTATAAAATACGAGTTGGTGCAGCTGGGGCTGTTGCAAAGATAGCGCCATGTAAAGGGCGTCGGCCGTTGAAGCAGCCTATACACACACCAAACACACACACACACCCACACCAAACACACACACCCCCAGCACACACATGAGTGACAGGAGATACATATGTCGCGGAGTGTTGAGTGAGTGGCAATGGAAAGACTCGTCTATATTGGGTTTATGCAGAGAGTACCACGGCCTTCAACATGGGGGCTACAACTGTCTTCAAATGTCAGCCAAATGCGCTACAAAGCGGCTCTAACGAAACAACGAACAGGTTGGTAAGAGTTGAAATGAGAGTAAGATATAGGTTGGATAGATAGAGACAGAGATAGAGATAGAGATAGAGATAGAGATAGAGATAGGAGATAGGAGATAGGAGATAGGAGATAGGAGATAGGAGATAGGAGATAGGAGATAGGAGATAGGAGATAGGAGATAGGAGATAGGAGATAGGAGATAGGAGATAGGAGATAGGAGATAGGAGATAGGAGATAGGAGATAGGAGATAGGAGATAGGAGATAGGAGATAGGAGATAGGAGATAGGAGATAGGAGATAGGAGATAGGAGATAGGAGATAGGAGATAGGAGATAGGAGATAGGAGATAGGACATAGGAGATAGGAGATAGGAGATAGGAGATAGGAGATAGGAGATAGGAGATAGGAGATAGGAGATAGGAGATAGGAGATAGGAGATAGGAGATAGGAGATAGGAGATAGGAGATAGGAGATAGGAGATAGGAGATAGGAGATAGGAGATAGGAGATAGGAGATAGGAGATAGGAGATAGGAGATAGGAGATAGGAGATAGGAGATAGGAGATAGGAGATAGGAGATAGGAGATAGGAGATAGGAGATAGGAGATAGGAGATAGGAGATAGGAGATAGGAGATAGGAGATAGGAGATAGGAGATAGGAGATAGGAGATAGGAGATAGGAGATAGGAGATGGGAGGTAAGCGATATGAGGGAACAGATAGGAAGTAAGAGATAGGAGGTAGGATATAGGATGAAGATAGGAGGGAAGAGGTAAGAAGTAAGAGGTAATATAGTATATAGGATATAGTATAGTATATAGAATATCGCTATCGACATCGTTATCGATATAGCCGTTACTTTAAAGTGCAGCGCATTCAAATTTCAACTGTGATTTTGTTTCCATTCTTGTAACTGACTGGCATCACTTTTTTTACAATATTTTCTTTCTTTTTTTTTTAGTATTTTTGGCTGATGTCGTTTCGCTTTTTTATTATTTATTTCACTTTTTATTTTGTTGATTGTTTTACAAAGCAACAATAACAACAACAATGGCAAACGAATGCCAAGCGCCCTTCTGAGGAAGGTGGCCAGAGCAGCGCTGAAGTTGGGGTGGGGATGGGGCGGTAGACGTTCTGGCGAGGCAAATGGAAAAAGAATCTCTCGAGGCTACTAAAAACTCCGGTTCTGCTTGCTTGCTTGTGTTTTTTTTGTCTCGTTTTCTCGTTTTGTGTGGCATTCATTCAGTTGTGTTTCGGCATGGTTCGGGGTTTAGTATTTTTCTTGGCCAGTTATTTCTTATGCTGCTTGGTTTTTAGCTTTGCGCCTTGGCGGATTCGTTCCGTCCTTTTCCTGCGAGCCCTCCGCCCACTGCGAATGATTCACGGCCTTCCACACTCGAGGCGATGTCGTATACGTTGCTTCTAGTTGGTGGCTTAAACACATGAAACAATTATAAAGTTACCAAGAAATGTAAACCCAAAGAGAAAACAATTTAATTGAATTTAAGCAGGGGTTGTCATATCCTAATGGATTTAAAGCAACAACAACAACGACGACAAAAAACTACAACAAAATACAAATAAAGCATAATACATAAAAAATGAACAGAGCCCAGTTCCAAATGGTGGGGGGAGGGAAGTACACAGAATTGAGCTTTTGAGTGGGTAGTAAAGATACATATAAATGCATATATATGTATGTAGATGTATGTGTGTATGGGTATACATGTGAGGTATATATATATGAGTGTAGGTGTGTGTGTGGCTGTGTAAGTGTGTGTGTGTGTGTAGTAAGTTGTGTGTGCTCCACTAAATGGATGTTTGAACTTTTTTGTTTGTGTCGACCTGAAGGAGTTTAGATTTGCTGCTTGTCTGTTAAATATTTCATACATAAGCAGCTCTTCTATAGCTAATTACTAATATACATACTTATAGTTAGATAGTTATTTAGATAAGCAGATAGATTGCAGTTGAGATGTGATTGAAAAGGTGACCCAGCAAGATTGATACTAATTCTAAACACTATATCTCAGCAACTATTTAGGCTATAGATGTGGCACAGCTATTTAAATGTTTATTAAGGTTTGCCATTTAATTATAAAATATCTTAAGTTTAAATTTCAGAATTTAACATATACAATACTGCAGAAGGATACAATATACAATACTCAGCTCACGCCGCATTGCAACTAGTTGCATTCATTATCAACTCTGGCAACGCTGCCATAACAATCGATATATATTTGACATAATATCGATATCGCTCTGCATTCAATTGATCGTTACAATTTCAAAAACTAACTAACAAACTGCTAAAGTACACAATTGCTGGCATTTCGCAGTGCTTTTGTATGCCGCGTACAGTGAACAACGCCTAACGGCTTCACTTTGATTCAACATTGAAATTGAAATCCGCTTATTCTGACGCACAACAACAACAACAATAAATAAATATCAATGCGGGCAGCAAACTATGCGAGAGAGAGATAGAGAGTGTGAGGCGGCAGGAGGCAGAGGCAAAACAATATTTTCCTAATTTTCGCGCGTGCACGCGACCAAAGAAAATCCACAACAAAAAAAAGAGAAGAAAAAAGAAATATAAACCAAAAAGCAAAGAAAAGAAAACTGTCAGCAACAGGCGGACGCTGGCAGGAGATTGCAATATGGTTGGGCTGGGGGGTGTGGCTGGGGGGTGTGGCAAACGGTAGACAGAGCAAATTTGTTGCGTGGGAGTTGGTGGGTGGTTGGGCGGTGGGTGGTTCTATGGGCTATGGGATAAAGATGTAGATGAATGCAGCGAAGCGGCTATTGCGTTGCTTTTGCTGCTGCTGCTTTTGCTCTGTGTTTGGCTTTTGTTTGCTGTTGATTTCCGATGCTTCCGATTGCTTTGTTATTATTGCTGCAAAACGTATAGCTCCAGGTGACTGCTGCCAGATAGACGTATTTCTAGTGATTTAACCTTAATGGAAATACAAAAAGGACAAAAACGGAAAACAGAAAGCAGACAATTGCGCCGAATTTACATTTCAATTACATTTTCGGCTTGATTTCAATTAATTCGTTTAAGCCACTGTTGCGGAACAGCTCACACCCACTGAACGCAGCGCAAATGAATGAGCTTTGCTTATAGCTAGCCTAGAGCGCAGTGCTGCCAATTTAGCTACTTTTCCCGTTACAAATACAGAATGCGCGCGAAAATTGTGATCTCAGCTGTATTTCGATTGATTGAATGATTGAGTCGTATGTGGCTTATATGATTGATATGCTCATAAGATAACTACATACATACTATACATAATACTATACATATATACTATAAACATACTATTTTACATGTTATCTGCAATAATTTCTTAAGAAATCGATAATTATCGATACAAGAACTTCGTTTATTGCACATATCTCGAATACTATTAAAGCTTTGTTCAACTCGTTTGTATTTCGACTTAAGGGTTAATAAGCTTAAAACAAATACAAATTTTATGCAATGTTGAATGATTTTGGTGCATTTTATGCCTATTGATACTGAAATTCATACCAAAATATTCCCTTAAGACCATAAAAAGCTTTGTCTTTAGAGTTTCCAATTGTTTTCTAGCTATTTGTGGCTTTTTTGTGTAGTGTGGCAGCACTGCTGCTAGCCTCAATAACTAGTTCACTTGTCCTTCAAGTCGTTCTTCTGTGAGCAGTTGAGTGCAGCTGGTATGCCTAGTTCATAGGAATGATAAGCTTTTGCTTGTTGGTGCTGCAAACTGAAGAGTGTAGACATTGATAGGCGTACTTATTGTACAATTTATATTATATATATATATATATATATGTATAATTTCCTTATGCTTTTGCATGCTCAGAACAAATAACTAGTTCAGTTGCTCTTCAAGTCGTTCTTCTGTGAGCTGAAGTTGTTAGCTATAGACCTGTTTTAGCTTGTGTCACAACAAGGAGTTTTTTAGCAGTGTATATTGCTATGAGTGTAAGAATGCAATGGCTATAAATCAGTTAGCTTACTCTCTATAGTTAAGATAAGACAACAGTTGAAGCTTACTCTTGCCGAACCTAGCTCAAATGAACAAAGATATTTGCTATCACTAATTACAACTAGTTCACTTTCAAGTCAATCTATTGAGAGTAGTCCATCTTCTCTGCTGAAGATTCCAACTTTGCTTTTATAAATACATGTATTTATGTAAGTTTGCATTTAAGTTAAGTTTGCTGCTTAAAGCGTAATTTTTCGCCAAGTAATACTTAATTAAAACATACAATTGTTACAGCCACTGTCAGTTTAGCTATTAATCACAGCAGAGCATGCATACATGCATACATATATACTAGGCATGCATGCATGCATGTCTCATTGTTGTTTTACATAAGTGTGTTGTAATGTATATATATATATATATATGTATATAGGTAATTTATAACTGATAAACTATCAAATACCGCAAATCCAATATATATGGCCAAAAACTTTCTATTTACACAGGAATTGTTTGCCTTACGAAATATGAAAATGTTTTGCATATTTGAATTTGTTTCTCTTCAGCTATTGTTGTTAAAGTTGTTATTGTCATAGTTGTTGCTGTTGTTGTTGTTGTTGTTGCTGGTCGCACAACATATTCTAAAATTGATTTATTTATTCATGTTCATTTCCATTGATTTGTTTGCATTTATATAATTTAATAAATTATTTCAACTAAATTAATGTTCGGCACACCAAAGCCAATCCAATCCATCTGCAATTGATGCACACTGTCTGAGGCTTTGCCACCCACCACCCACCGCTACCCACCTCCCACCTCCGCCCAAGCACTGATTGCTGCCTGGATACATTTTAATTGTAACCAATGCATCTGCCAAAAGCACACACAGAGCGACTAGAACAAACTGACGAATGCGAATAGATCCACATCATTATTTCAACATTTAATATGGGCTCTGCATAAAGGATGAAGCGGTTTGCAACAAAAGCCGCACGCACATCCCCACCCCATGTTGCATGCAACACACTACTATTTAAGAGCCAATCAATGTGCGAGTTTTTAAATCGTTATCTAATTATTTTGCATTTTGCACATGGAATACATACCTTATATGCTGCCATTAAATCAATCCAATCTAAACGCATTTTAAAGAGCTATACATTTCATGCTATCGATAACTTTGCCTATCATAAAATCAACATCGCTGTGCTGTAGACCTTCTCTCTCTATCTCTATACAGAGATATCTAGTAATTAATATCTACGAATTATTAGTCAGCAAAGTTAAAACTTGTTTAAAGTTATCGGCTACTCTGTCAAAGTTCATATAATTTG
>JBAMCI010000107.1:7640000-7687500 GCA_037075265.1 Drosophila nigricruria | reverse complement strand
GGGATTAAAGCGAATGAGCAACAGCCAACGGACAGATGAACAACAGACGCCGAAAGAGCCAGCAAACATTATAAAGCCCATAAAGCCTTTGATCCGATACTTTTATATACATATATACGGATACAATTGAAGCTGAGTGCTCATTAAGCTTACAATTTGCACGGTTCGCTGCTAGTGAAAAGCACACACAACTGTACTTAACTTTCAGCAAATGTTGGCTAAAATCAGATTATGATTAATAAGTCAACTCGACCGACTGACTAATCAATCAATTGCGCGAGGAAAAATATTAATTGAAAAACTGAGAGACGAAGGAGCAATTAGAGAAAGTGCAATAGAGAGCGTAAGAGAGAAATAGAAGGACAGAGGGGGTCAAAAAAGGAGAGATGTTAAGAGGGGCAAGAAGATAAAGAGAGAAAGAGAGAGAGAGAGAACAGAGATACAGAGAGTAGAAGAAAGAGAGGGTGAGAAAGAGAGGAGCAGAGAGATATAAATGGGAAAAGAGAGAGAGAGAGAGAGAGAGAGAGAGACAGTGAGAGTGAACAATAAGAGAAGCATAGTGAAAGGGCTAAAGAGGAATGCAAAAGGAATGACAAAGAGTCAAAGAGAGAGAAAGTGAAAACAAGTTAGGAAGTAAGAGATGAGAGAGGGGCACAGAGAAAGAGAAAGAAAGAATGGGGGAGAGAATAAGATTGAGAGAGTGAGACAGATACAGCTAAAAATTTCGAACACACTTCGAAATTATCAGCCCCAAGTCAGCCCCATAGATGGCGCCACAGTCCAGTGCATAACAGAAGACGCTAGAAATGTTATTCGGCTGTGAAACTCTCGCCACTTGACTCAAGGGGAAAGGGCCCAGCAAATGGCTTGCCAATCAGCAACAGACACAAGAAGCATCTTTCATTACACATGCAAGCTGTTTGGATGCGTTTTGTGTAACAAGTGGAACAGAAATGACAACTAATAGGCTTATATTTGTAGTTAATCAACTGATAATTAATACACATTCAGCTACTTGAAGGCTTGAACAGTCCTCTGCACTAATGCGAGTATGTGTATGTACATATTGCAGCTGAACGTGGCGCAACGCAAAGGGAAGGCGAGGCAAATGTTATGCCAGGCATTGAGCTCTGTACTAATACGAGCGCTAGTGCTCTTCAGTGCTACGTTAGAGATTGCTTTTAAGGCGGCTCAATAGCTAATTGGTTACTGAATGATTCTTTGACATGTTTTGCATTTGACTCACTGGCACTGGGCTTCTGCATGCTTCTGCATATGATGCGCTTGTTTTGTCATGTTTTCAACCAAAGTTGAGCCGCTTTTAAATGCTTAACCGAGCACACCGTACACTGAAAGGGAGGGGATGAGAATGTGAAGTGGAAAAGGAGGCGGAGGAAGAGGAGTAGGAGGATGGAGTGTAGAAGGAGAAGAATACCAGCTGCAAATCCCCAGCTCTAGCATAGCAATCATTGTCGTAGACGTTACCTTGGCGATCCAAAACGCAGGCAATCAAGTGTAAAATCATAGAATTTTTAATTGATTCCGTCGACGCAGCGCAGCAAAAGTTTACATTAGTTTTTCCTTTTCAGATACCCTAGAATTTTGAATGGGTAATTCGATTGAAAGGCGTGTATTATGTATAAGGATATATTTATGTGTATGTGTCTATGCAATTAGCTAAAAATTATTGTGATAAGTTGCACTTAGAGAAGGTCTATGAAGCAGTCCTAACTTTTCCGCGACCTATGTGAACTCAGCACATCCAGAGGATATGCTAAAGAAATTTGATTTACAAATACTTTGAGGTATTTTATAACTATTTATAACAAATCCAGATGAATTAGGCTAACATTTCATTCTATTTCCTTACAATAGTCTAAAGACTTCATTTAACAACAAAGCATATCCTCAAAAGGACTTTTCCCTATAATCTATCATAAATATTGCAATGCATAAAGCTTACAAAACTTGAAGCTAACATTTGATAAAGCTCATATAAATCAAATATACAATATAAATATTTATATATATCACAAATATATCAATATAAATATCATATGACATAATCCTAGATATAGAAAAACTCTTAGCTTTAAATTAAATATAAAAAATATTTTTCAAAAATTTCTAAATATCTAAAATTAGATTTCTACTCATATTACAGGGTATTTAGTTGGCTCAGCAAGCCCTATCAAATTGTGTTTTCTTCATTTTTTTTCTATGCTTGCGAAACCATTTTCTCCCCCTTTTTATTCTATTTTCTGTTTTTCTACGTCGCTGTTCGATGGGTCTGGGCACTTCTAATGCCTCGGTTAGCGTAGCCATCGCAGCGGCTTTTTTCACTTAATTGGCAGTTTTTGTTGTTGTTTCTGGTTGTTGTTGTTGCTGTTGTTGTTGTTGTTGTCGCCTGGTCCAGTGCGTCATGATGCAGTGTCATCTGCTGGCTGGTTCTGGATGATTGGACAGCCACGACTGCTTGACGTGTCGTATGTGAAGTTCTAGCAGAGGTTGAGCTGGTGTGAGGGAGAGGGAGAGTGAGTCAGTCAGAGAGAGAGTGAGTAAGAGAGAGACAGAGAGAATGCAAGAGCGAGCGAGAGGTACCACAATTGGCAGTTGCAGGTGCGTGTGTAGCACTCGGCCAATTGAATTGTTCTGGCTGACGCACGGCGTTTCGTTTTGTTGTTCGATTTCCAGTTTCATTTGATGTGCCTACGCTGCTGCTTCCACTCGAAGCATCGGCCCAATCTTTCGAGGCCAGCCAGAACGGGTTCGTTGATGTTGAACAAATGCCACTGAGCTGTGCGAGATGTGGGCTAGAGGGCTCGACCAGGTTGTAGCTGCAGCTCAGCTTAGACAACTCTAATCAATTCAGTGCATATGCTATGCTGACTGCCTGTCCAACTGCCTGACTGACTGACATCGATGATTTTACGGGAGAGCCAGCCAGTTGGCAAAGTAACCGTATGAAATTCCTAAATTCTTGCATAAAAATTGAAGCCAATACCCAACTCGTAGCTCTAACTGCGTTTTAATTGTCCAACAAATGAACCAAAGGCTTCAAAAATGTCTGCCAGATCATGCAGCTGTATCACTGTCGGCATATTTCTGCTTAGTCACATTTACTTTTCCGACTTTGATTGCAGCAAAAATTTAAGACTTTTTGCTGTACACCAAATATCCAGCTGTAAATGACTGCAACAGTTCAGCAGGCGAGGCAGCAAATGAACTCAGAAATTCGGGTTTTGTGTGGGAAATGTCAGGCTTAGTGAAAGCTCTGAGAGCAAGCTTTAAAACTACTTTAAAGTTTTCTTTAGGCTTAAAGAAGGAGACATATCTAAAGCTATACCTATCGAAATGTGCTTTGCATCAAAAGCTTTAGATAGTTGGGCTGTTAACTATCTAAAGCTTTTAAATGCATTTTAAGCTTGCTTAGTAGCTTAAGCCCTTGAGATCTTCAAGTTCTTTGTCTATAAATCTAAATTTATCTTTGCTATGAAGCAACGAGAATCCCAAAAGCTCTACTGCAAGAATGAGAACACAAAATGCTCATATTAGAAATTTAGCAAGGAAAATTTAAAGTATATATTCCAGATATTGGAAATATAGCATTGAAGTCATAAGCTTCTACATAACCAAAAACTTCTTACTACCCTTGTATATTTAAAAAGCTTTCATATTAATTTTTTAAATATTTGTTCTCTTTAAGTCTATCTAAACAAAAAGCAAAAGCTCTAGCTAAAGATTAATGCTTCAGCCAGCAGCTTCTACGAAAGCTTTGTGCAGCTTTAATATGCATTTCAATATGAGCTTATATAGCTATAAATAAGTGTAAAGCTCTGCCAGCTTTTAACAAACATTAAAAATACTTTCACTTCCGCTTTTAATGTCCATGAAAATCTGTTGAAATCTTGAAGAGACCAGAAAACGCTGAAAACAAACCTTCAACTCTCTGGCCATTGTTCTAATGCATGTCGCCAATTTGTGCGCTGTCGTGGCGAAATCCACTCAAAGGCCATAAAAAACCAGCGTGCCAAATTCGTGTTGAGCTCGAGCTTTGATGCCGGCTGAAGGCAGCAGAAGCAGGAGCAGAAGCAGTAGCAGGGGGAGGAGGAGGAGGAGTTGGGGCGGTGGAAAGGCGGCCCATTAAAAAGATGCCAACAAGGCAATTGTCAAATGTAAATGGGCTAGCGTAATAGATGTCCACGAAAGGACTTTCGCACTCGGCACGAAACGCAATAATTTGCAAATTTGCTCAAATAAATTCCCATGCAGAGCGCCCAAGTGCGAGAGCCTAAAATATTTGCCCAAGCCCAAGCCGTAGCCGAAGCCACTGGGCAAAATGTATGCAAAGTCCCCCCAAATGGCTGGGGACATACTATGTCCAACGATTTTTCTAAGGCACTGTCTCTGCAGTTGCTTCCCCTCGCCCTATCCCTCTCCCGCGGCGCTCTTGTCAGTGATATGCAAAACATTTGTAAGGCTCGGTCCAGGCGCAACGCCCACTAAGCCCGTCAGAGATAAGCGCCAATTGTAGCCAATTGAAGGCGGCACAGCGTGGCATAAATAAATAAATAATCGATTGCAGTAGCAGTCAGCAGACAGCCAGCAGCACAGACAACAGACAACAGACAGCACCAGGGCACACACAGCCAGAGCGGCCAGAGCCAAAGGCAGAGCCAGAGCCATAGCCAGCAGCGAGTGGCATTCCGGGGCCTGTCTAGCACTGTTTGCTGCTGGCTCTGGCAATTAATTGGCCATTTGTTTGGGGCGTCGATATTCGCAGCCCAGCTTCAGGTTCAGTTCCTGCGGTGCTCGCTCTCTCTCTGTCTCTATCTCTCCCTCTCCCTCTCCCACTCTCTCTCTCTCTGTTGCAGTCACGCACGTTGCTCGGTTCACGCACGCGACACTTGACAGGCGCTACAAAGGCGCCAAATCCCCAATACGCTGATGAGAATGAATGAGCTGTGCTCCCACTCACCCCTTTCCTCCTATCGCTCCCCATTCTCCACAGTTACACATGTACTATCTCCGCATATCTATCTGGCTCTGACTGTTGCCATTTGTTGGCCCCAAGCATTGACCAACTTTAAAGCCAGCCAACCTGTCCAGCTGCAACCATTGACTTAGACGCTGTCCGTGTCTGTGTATTGGTGAGCGCAAGCTCAAACACTTATGTGTGTGTGTGTGTGTGGTGTGCAAAGCTTTTGAGTTGGTTTGCTCAGGAATGTTTTAACTGTAATTGTAATTGTTCAACTATTTGTGACGTCAGCTCTAGGGAGATATTTGAGCGGTTTATTTGAATAACATTTCAAGCGAATTGAAATCATCGATATATGAGCTTAGACAAAAAAATGCAGTTGAGCAATGGGATTCCAGCTTAGAATAACAATAATAATAATAATAATGGTGGTAATAATAATGAAATGAACGGGCAGACTGACAGACGGACGGACGAATGGATGAATGGACGGATGGACGGACGAATGGACGGATGGACGGACGGAAGGACGGACGGATGGAACGGCAGACGGAGGGACGGACGGAGGGATGGACGGAGGGACGGACGGAGGGACGGACGGAGGGACGGACGGAGGGACGGACGGAGGGACAGACGGAGGGACGGACGATCGGACAGATAGATTGACAGGCGGAGGGACGAACGAACGGAAAAACTGACAGACGTAGCTAGATCGACTCTGCTGAGCATGAAAATATATACTTTATAAGATCTGGCACACGTCCTTCTGCCTGTTATATATATATTTGCATTAACTCAGTATACCCTAAATTCCCATTTGCAATGAGTTAAGTCACAGAAAGATAAATAGACAAACAGAAGAGGAGACAGAGAGTCAGCCAGACAGACAGATAGCCTGAAATTAAGATATTAATAGAGTAATAGAAACCCTAACCTATGTGTATATATACATTCCCTATAGATCCCAACAAGATTGCGAGCTCGATCTTTGACCACATGTCATACATTTGCACCAAGCCAATATACCCTCTTTAACCAATTTGTAATTGGTTTAGAGTATAAAGAAACTCTGATACTTGAAGTTGTACAAGATTGTCATATATATATATATATATAAATACTTATATACATATATATATATAGCACTCAGTGAACAGTTGAAAGAGATTTCCGTGGTTTCTCGTTGGTCTGTTCGACAATTTGATTCGTTGTTGAGGTTAAAAACTTTGGCAACTTTTGGGCTTGTGGCCAGAAATTGTGGAACTGTCTTAAGTTTTCGCTGCGATGCGATGCGCTGCTGTCTCCGGCTGTGACGGCAGCTGTGTGGGCGAGATTGTGGGCGTGCTGACTGTGACTTGAGGAGTTTGGCACAGACAGCGTTTTCATTGCCACAGAACGAGAGCGAGAAAGAAAGAGAGAGAGAGAGGAAGTAATTAAAACACAACTCAAAGGACATTTTAATTTAATCCCTTTGAGCTTGTCTCGCTGCTGTCTCGTCGCCATCAGAAACATGCGCCGACCGCCAATGCCCGAAATTTTATTTGCACGCCGGAAGACGGCGTCAATGTGGAGCAGTCTGCCAGCCAACCAACCAGTCAAGCAGCCAACCAGCCAAGCAGCCAACCACCCACAGTCACATCCTGCCGCCTGGCTGCTGGAGAGTGTCCTTTAGCAATGGCTGCAGCGGCGCATAAATCATAACGCGCCTTCTATTTTTATTTTGCTTGGCTTTGAAAGCCAGTGTCCTGCTGCTGCTGCTGCTGCTGCTGCTTCTTACATTTTATTTATGCCGACAGTTTATTAACGCTGCAAGGACGACCAGCTTCAGTCTCCAGTTGCAAACTCTAAAGCTTTGCTTGACTTGTAATTGTATTTGTTTATGGTTATGTGGGTGTGCGAGTGTGTATGAGTGTGTGTACATGTGTGTGTGTGTAGCTGTATTGCTCATTTTAATGGCGCAACTTTTGATTTGCGCCCACAAGCCAAGCTGGAAGCTGTTGCTGTGCCCAGACTCCGGAAGCCTCAAATACTCACACACACACATGCAGCGAGTAACTAGGTTGCCAGCACCACTTGGCTGCGTTCCACACACCAACTCACACCCACACATACACCCCTCACTATTACAAGCAACCCCTTTGCCCAGCTTTTGGTACGCTTTGTTGCTTGTTATGCTAATTAGTTTTCGACGTTGACGTTTGCCAACAACGCCGGACGACAGCGCCGCTGCCAACGATGTCTTTAATTGGTTCTCATGTTGCCCATCGCCCAGACTTCACTAGCTTCCCACCCCCGCCGCCCCGCACAGCCCAGCCCCACACTCTCTAGCATCTAGCAGCTAGCATCTTTCTACTCTGTGCTGCAGCTGCCATTTGCCACTTGGCACTTGCAACTACGGCCGCCGACGCCGTTGCTGCCTCCTTTTTTCTTGCCACTTTGGCACTGGCAATTAAGTGCAAACTGCATGCAACTTATTTGATTTGCCATTATTAGCAAAGCAGCCGCAATTTGAGTCCAGCTGCACCAGCTCCAGCTCCCTACACCGGGCAAGCCAGCCGCCCAAAAAAAGAGTTCCAACTGTTTCCGCCAACCTAATGCAAATTGTGTGTGAACCATAAGGTCTGGCAACTAACTAAATCAACTGCTCTTTAAGTAGCTTGCCAGCGGTAAGACCTGCGCTTCAACTAGTTGAGAATTATAGCAAAAGTCCTATAGAGTCTGGTCTGAGGAGATATTGAAGTGGTGAAGTGAAGATGGAAAGTGGAAGGTGTATAGATGGATAGATAGAAGATGAAAGACAGAAGATGAAAGATAGAAGATGGAAGATGGAAGATAGAAGATAGAAGATGGAAGATGGAAGATGGAAGATGGAAGATGGAAGATGGAAGATGGAAGATGGAAGATGGAAGATGGAAGATGGAAGATGGAAGATGGAAGATGGAAGATGGAAGATGGAAGATGGAAGATGGAAGATAGAAGATGGAAGATGGAAGATGGAAGATGGAAGATGGAAGATGGAAGATGGAAGATGGAAGATGGAAGATGGAAGATGAAAGATGAAAGATGAAAGATGGAAGATGGAAGATGGAAGATGGAAGATAGAAGATGGAAGATGGAAGATGGAAGATGGAACATGGAAAATGGAAGATGGAAGATGGAAGATGGAAGATGGAAGATGGAAGATGGAAGATGGAAGATGGAAGATGGAAGATGAAAGATGAAAGATGGAAGATGGAAGATGGAAGATGGAAGATGGAAGATGAAAGATGAAAGATGAAAGATGAAAGATGGAAGATGGAAGATGGAAGATAGAAGATGGAAGATGGAAGATGGAAGATGGAAGATGGAAGATGAAAGATGGAAGATGAAGATGGAAGATGGAAGATGGAAGATGGAAAATAAAAGAAAGAAGGAAGACAAATGAATTTGGGGTTTATATCTAAATTTTTAATAAATATATAATCACAGTTTAGTAGGACACACACAACTCATAGAGCGAGAGAGACAGAGTGAAAGAACATTTGTTACTCATTCTGTTTTGCGGTCTGTGGGCTAGAATGCATTTCTAAAATGCATTTCAATTCTGCAATTCAAACTCAGCTCTCGATTCGCTCAATGTATTCGTAAATAAAGAAGCCCCCGCTCAGCCTCTGTTCCCCCCTTTGGAGCTGCTGCTGCTGCTAACCCGCAATTGTGTTTTGTTGTGTTGCCCAAAACTGTCAACATTTGCAGCCGGTCAGGCAGGCAGGCCTGGCAGGCCTGGCTGTCCATTGCAAACGTTATGATAATCACCGACAACGATGCGGCGTCAGCAGCAGCCGAAGGACCAATAGGATAACGGTACAGCGAACTTCATCTGGTGCGGGTTCAGGTAATAAACAATTCCATTTACCGACAGCTGTCAGCAAATAATGAAAAATTTAATAAAAAGATACGCACACATGAACGCACGAGCGCAAGGACGAGCGCTGGACGCGTCGAGGAGGGCCTCGTAGGAAGCATCAGTCCAATGCTGATGACCACAGTAAAACCATCCGGCCTGTCCACAAACTGTCCAAATATGCTTTGGTTTTGTTGCCGTTCGCACAGTGCCAAGTGAATTGTCCGAATCGAAACGAAACAGAATGGAATGGAATGGAATTGGAACCACCGGGCGCAATGATGAGCGAAAAATTGACATGCATGTAATTAGTGACATAAGGACATCTGCATCTGGATCGCTATATGCCAACGACTGCTGTTTGCCTGATGACCTCCACAACACACACACACACACACCCACACACACACAGACAGAGAGAGTTGCCTACATGCATGCATACATATATCAATTATGCCGTTTACGTCCTCACTAACAGCCAACTCTGACTTTTCGTTTGGGTAAAAATTAATTTTCGGTTATGCAATCAGAAATCTATAACGAACTCACAAGCACCTACAAAATGGTTGCATGACAGTGTTTCATTCCAGCGTTCCAAATCCTTACAAGAGTAACTATTGATTATTTTAAGCTCATATCAACTCTTTTCAATGAAATCTTGTTTTTCGAATTGGTTTACAATATTGTTCCATTTCAGCGTTCCATTTTAGTGTTTCGTTTCTTTGAATTTCCACAATTCTCATTGGTTTTACTATATTGGATATATGAAAATACCTGACGTCCATGCAATCATATGAATAATATATAACTCTGATTATTGTTTCATTTCCGCATTCCACACATATACTCGCTGTTCTTTTTCAGCATTTCTTGCTATAAGATACAATGTTTGCACATATTTGCTGTTTCATTCCAGCATTCCATGTCAACATTTTCATTGGATATTACTTTGAATCTTTCATGTCTTTAAATTTAAGCACAGTATTTTAAATATGTTCCATTCCATTTTATCCTGATTCTATATATTTATTTTTGAAATGTTCCAGATCTCAAATTTATTTAAAAATATTATTTAATATAATATAATATTAAATAAGCCATCGCTACTTTTCTGTGTTCCATTTCAGCATTCCTCAAGATCAATTTCAATCAGAAGATTTTTTGCGGAACACTTGAATCCTTTGGAACATTCTTTCTCTCTCTGTCTCCATCTTTCTCTCTCTCTCTCTTGCTCTCTCTCTCTCTCTCTATCTCTCTCTCTCTCTTGCCCTCTCTCTCTCTCTCTAAATGGAATGGAATGTATAAAATGGACGTAATGCCAAGGCTTATGGCCAGAGAGCTGCAACCGCACTGTGGCGTAGCGCATATCAATATTTAAGCGAAAATGATGACAGCTACAACAACAACAACAACAACAACAGCAGCAACAACAACAAAAGCGAGACAAAAAACCAGCCGCCGCTATGTCCAACTGTCCAATGGACCACGAAACCAACAACTCAGCCCAGTTCGCCTGTCTCGTCAGCATCCGCGCTTGACGTCGACGTCGCCATCGCCATCGCCATCGCCATCGCCGTTGCCGTTGCCGTTGCCGTCACTTGTCACATTCACGTTGACTCTTCTGACACGTCGACAAATTGTCAACAAGGCTGCCGCAGCGTTTACCCCATGAAAGAAAACCAAAGCAAAAACAAAAATGAAAATTAAAGAAAACTCGTGAAAAAAAAAAAAATTGGGAGAAAATTCAGTTTTTGGGCAAAGGTGTAGGGGGTAGAGAGGGGGGAGGGGAGAGGGCCCGAAAATGGTCATTCACCAGAGGTCGTCTCCTCTATTAGCTGCAGCTCCAACCAGCATTTGCACGCCGGATGACGCAACATTTTATGCCGCTCAGTGGATTTGCAACACTTAACAGCAGCAGCAGCAGCAGCAGAAGTGACACTGGTCTAGTCCTGGCTGCAACTGGCGTTGGCGTCTGCCACATTTATCAACGCCTCGTTCAGCAGCAGCAGCAGCAGCAGCAGCAGCAGCTGTAGTTGGAGCCGGGGTTAGCCGGGCAGCCCGACAGCCGCAGCGACTGGCGCCAGTGCAGCTATTCAAGCAGCCTGCCTATAAAAATGTGCAGTTTGAATTTTGCTCGCTGCTGCTGCTGCGGCTGCTGCTGCTGCTGCTGCTGCTGCGAAAAATGCAATTCAGCACGATTTGCATTTTGCGGGCGAAGGGCGGAGTCCAGGACTCGACTACAATGCTGTTGGCCATGAACCGCTGCTGCTACTTGGACCACACTTCAGCAACAACTGAATGGCGCGTGCCGAGTGGAGAGCGGTTCCAACTAACATTGTCCTCTAACAACGATCAATGTGCATCATCGGCTTAAAAAAAAAGTAAGAAGAAAAAAACGTTAATTAAGTCGGCTATTAATGCAAATTGAAGCGAGCAATTAGTTCATGTTGCGCATTTGTCCTCCAGTTAAAGTTCGACGGGCAGACAAAAGTTTTTTCCAGCTGGTTGTGCAACTTTAACATGCATGTTAAAGCTGGCGCTTGCATTAACATGAACTTGCATTCTGACAGCAAGTCAAAAGTGATTGTCAACTTAAAGACAGAGTAGATTTGATCATTACACTAAGTTTTGCTTGGGTATTGGGGATTCGATTGCATTTTGAGTTTTTTTGTTTTTCTATTCTTAAGTTTCAAATTTAAAGTTTCCAGTTTTTAGTTTCCAGTTTCCACTTTGAAGTCATTAAGAAGTCCTTCTTTCTTGTTCCTAGACTTCAATTTTTAGTTTTCAGTCAAAATTTTCTAGTTTCCAGTCAAAATTTTCTTATTTCCAGCCTTAAGCTCTCAGTTTCCAGTTCCCAGTTTCTAGTTTCCAGATTCTACTTTCCAGTTTCCAGTTTCTACTTTCTAGTTTCTAGTTTCTAGTTTCTAGTTTCTAGTTTCTAGTTTCTAGTTTCTAGTTTCTAGTTTCTAGTTTCTAGTTTCTAGCTTCTAGTTTCCAGTTTTTAGTTTGCAGTTTTTAGTTTGCAGTTTTCAGTTTCTAGTTTCTAGTTTCCAGTTTCTAGTTTCCAGATTCTACTTTCCAGATTCTACCTTCCAGTTTCTAGTTTCCAGTATTTAGTTTGCAGTTTTCAGTTTCTAGTTTCCAGTTTCTAGCTTCAAGGGCCTTTCCATTTCCTAGTCTTAAATTTCTATTCTTCAGTTCCTATTTTCTTGAATATATTTCAAAGAGGCGATACTTAAAATCACTAACCAACACTGTTTACATTAAGTCAATAATTGATATAAGCTTTACACGCCATTTTCCTTTAAGACATATCTCCATCTGATACTAGAAATACAACAAGGACAACTCAATTGGCCTGATCGTCCTTAAAATTAATCCAATTGAATCTGAGTTCAAGCTAAAAAGCATTTATGGCAATTGCAATTGTTTTCTTTTGTTTCGTTAGTTTTTCTGGGATAAATAATTAAGTGGTCGCCTTAACGGCAAGTCCTTGCGCGTCCTTTCAAGCTGGGGCAGACAGGACGCTTCACAATATTTTATCGCGTTGCGATTCTTCGCCCGTCACATTAATAAAAGCACAAAATGCAGGCAAATTTCCAGGCGAATGTGTTTCAAGTGCTTTTTACAGTTATACATTTTCGCACACACACACACACACTCACACATATGTATGCATGCAGGCACTGTGTGGAGTTGCTGTGTGCATGCTACTCCAGGCATGCCACACGGCAATGGGCAAAGTGTCAAGTTAATGCCAACAACAACAGCAGCAGCAGCGCCAGCAAAGGCAACACCATAGCAGACAGGCCGCCTATGCCTGCCAGCCAGCAGCTACCCAACCATCTAATGACTGCGTTGACGTCGCATTTGCTACACAAAAAACGCAACACACAGAGGTGGAGAGAGGGAGAGGGAGAGGGTGAGAAGGGGAGGGGAGAGGGGGAGACTGAGAGAGGGGCGCAGAGTTAGTCACTCGCATAGATACAGTTAGAACTTTTTTGCACTTTACTAAAGTTTTGGCTGGAGTTAACTGGAGCTGGAGCTGTTAAGGATTTGATAGTTACACTAGTTAACATAAAACAGAAATTTATTCTTGAGGTTCAATATGTTATATGGCAACTATATCTTATGGATTTCAATTTAGTAGAAATTTCATATTGAAGCAACAAAAGAACTTAAATGAGTTCGGAGTTAACTGATGAGCTAGTAAAGATTTGATAGTTACACTGGTTAACATAAAACAGAAATATTTGATGGCTGTTCTTGTGGTTCAATCTGTTATATAGAAACTGTATCTTATGGATTTATATAGCAACTATATCTTATAGCTTCCAATTTAGTCGAAATTTCATATCATAGCAACAAAAGACCTTAAATGAGTTCGAAGTTAACTGAAGAGCTAGTAAGGATTTGATAGTTACACTAGTTAACATAAAACAGAAATTTTTGATGGGTGTTCTTGTAGTTCTATATGTTATATAACAACTATATCTTATAGATTCTACTTTAGTCGGAATTTCATATCAAAGCAACAAAAGATCTTGAATGACAAAACTCAGTCAAGATTCGCATGAGAACATCGAGTCACCTATCTTACTCAGGGTTCTACTCCAATAACACATGTTTCTACTACAAATCAGTGGTATGAGTTCTATAGAATATATGACTTTACACAAATTAATCTGTCAAAATAAATAGATAAATAATATTTGAGCTTTTTATAACTTCTTTGAGGCCTGAACTTCTCTTAGTAGCAAACTTAAAAGTCATGTAATACTTATGATGATATTCTAACTTTAACATAATATTTACTATTGATGATGATATTATAACTATACCATAATCTATCTAGCTACAAAATACACTGTAAGAAAATGAATAGCAATTTAAATTTTGTTCTTCAAATATCTCTTCCATTTCAAGACATCTCACTGCTTAGCTCAAACTTTAAAGAAGCTTCCTAGCTAAAGTTTAGCATATTACACGCAGATTTCGCTCAGTGCATGCTTAGTTTATAATGATGCTGTTGCTGCTGTTGCTATTGCTGCTGCTATTGCTGCTGTTGCTGCTGTTGCTCTAACTGTCGTTTAGTTGCTAAGACGATGCCGACAGTTGGACCCAAGTCTTTAGACAACTCAAGCGAACTGAAGTTGAGTCACGGCCCTGTACTGACAATGATATGTGCCCGAGCTGAGAGTACTAAACACACACCTGCACACACACACACACATATACAATTACAATTGCTGTCAAGGCCACACACACACACACATGTACAGGTTGACATGCAAACGCTAAGCGAAACAGCAACAGACATTGCTGAACAGAGAGAGAGAGAGAGAGAGATAGTCTGGGTAGGGAGATCACATTGGAGACACTTTGCACCGGAAATATTGTTGACAGTTGTGGCATATTATCATACGGCGGTGTCCCAGGCACGCGTCACGTAATTGCTCAACATTTGTAGCCGCCATACACCCATACACACGCACACACACACACACACATAGCCCACACACACTCTCTCACAAACTTGAGCAGAAAGTGGAGCGTACTTCCACGTCGTTATGAATGCTCCACTCATTTTGCCAATTATTGTTTGCAACTTTCAATGGCTGAGCGCGAGTCTGGTATTTATTTAAAAGTACTCAAGTCACAAGAGAGGAATAGATTTAAGTCCCGCCGCCAACAAAAATTGTGGAGAGACAATTGCATATAATTTGTAGAGGAGCAAAGAGCTCTATAAAAACACTCGAATGTTCTTACAAATGTGTTTCAATGAGGTCTCAACACTTTGTTTATCGAATTTTATTCAAGTTTTTGCTTAAAGATTTTTCTTGTATATTTAAAAAAAATATTTTTATAGATTATTATCATTAAGTTTAATACTTTCTTGGAAATAGGCATCAATTGGAAATGAATCGAAACTATGTGACATAAGTTGATGAGACCAGAAAACATATCGAATATCGAAAGTACTTTTACCCAGGAATATTCAAAATTCACGTTACTTTTTGACCTGATCTTGAACTTGTATATAACGTGTTTAGTATCTGTATAAAGTGTTAAGAAAGAAAACCATATATTCAGAGCAGACAGTGAAATCGATAAACCGATAAAGTCTATACTCTTGAGAATTTCAAAGCTTCGATAAACCGATACAGTCTATACTCTTGAGAATTCCAAAGCTTCGATAAACCGATAAAGTCTATACTCTTGAGAATTTCATAGCTTCATTGTCAATATATACCAAATAGATTTAAAATCAAATATTTCAGATCAGACTCAGGCCCAACCTCGAGTATGACAAATTGGGAACTAAGAACTCAAGTTAGTACCTTCAAGTTATAACAGTTGAGCTCTACGACTGCTGAAGTTATACACTATATAATGAGCCCATTAGGGGCGTGGCCAAAGCGAGAATCCATAAACATATGTACAATATTAAGAGAAGAAGTTGCCTTAACTTTAGGCTGAGTTCAACTAAATGCTCGCTAAGACGCCACCTGACGGCAGCTCTGTTAAGTTTCAGCTTTACAAAAAATTTATAGTAGGCTTCGAAACGTACTCAGTAAAGAGGCTTACAAATTTCTAATATATATTTCATTTAACAATTTACAGAGTTCAAGGCAAATACAAAAATCACACTTAAAGTTCAAACATTACATATATTATTATCGAGAGAGAAAGAGGAAGAGCGTAAATTTGCAGACTTCCAAATCGACCGCAAGATGGCGCTAGAGCGAATTTGCGGCATACACAAAGTTCCATTCATGCTGCCCGTTGACGATACCAACGAACACTATGCCAATATAGAAATCAATCGATTTCGGACAGTGCTCGACAGTCCGTGCTCGCTGTTCACGCCGCCCTTTGATTATCCAAAGCAGCGACTGGCTAAGCTGGCCAAGCAGGGCAACGTAAAGCTGGAGTTTACGCATGGCACGACCACGCTGGGCTTCAAGTTCAAGGGCGGGATTATATTGTGCGCCGATTCGCGCGGCACCAATGGCAACTTCATCGCCTCGCAGAGCATGCGCAAAGTCATACAGGTGGACAAGAAGATCTTGGGCACAATTGCGGGCGGCGCCGCCGACTGTGTCTACTGGGATCGCGTGATAACGACGGAGTGCCGCTTGTTCGAGCTGACCTACGGCCGGCAGATGTCCGTAAAGGCGGCAGCGCGCATCCTCTGCAACATTGCCTACAAGTTCAAGGGACTGGGCCTGTGCATGGGCATGATGCTAGCCGGCTACGATGACGATGGACCACGGCTCGTCTACGTCGACTCGGACGGACATAGCGTCGAAGGCAATCTCTTCTCGGTAGGCAGTGGCAGCAGCTGTGCCTTGGGCATCCTGGACTCGATCTACAGCTATGATATGGAAGAGGAGGAGGCCTATAGACTGGCATTGCGCAGCATCTATCATGCCACCTATCTGGATGCGTATACGGGCGGACTCGTGCGTCTCTATCACATAAAGGACAACGATTGGCGGACCGTAACTGTCAAGGACTGTTCGGACTTGAGGAAAATCTTCATGCCAGTCAACTTGAATGAATCAATGGAAGAATTTTCGAAATTCATCAGGGAAGGCTTCGTACCCGACCCCGACGAGGACCCCGAATTACGAAAGCCCAAAAACACTCCAAGACCGATACCAAAGAAAGAAGAATAGATTTCCAATTTCATATATTTTTAATATTAGATGAACAAAATTTTTAAATAGGAAAACAAATGAGCACAATAAAATAGACGAAGGAACGGATAAATCTATCAGGTTTTTTTATTTTCTAGCCATCATATGATGTAATATCTATGACTGATATGCCCAGATTTTTATCTCTCTTCTGTTAACCTACTAGCTGTTATAGCTTAAGTAATATGTGATAGACAACTTATCTCTTTCTTTGTACCTTAGCTTTGACTCTTAATATCCATATACTCCATTTCAATGCCAATTACAAGCCAGAGCGCTCTAGTCGGGAGTGTCCGACTAGTAGATACCCTGAACTGATGGTTAAATAACTTTGCTTCTAAAGAGACTATCTAAATCGAATGACAACAAAAAGTGTCTATTTCCCAAAGCTTATAGTCCTAGGCTGCCCCCTTTGCCTACTTCAAAGACTATAGATACTATATAGCTATACAACATCTCAAATATTAATAAAAAAAATCTGTGAAATCATCACAGCTAGCTAGTCAAATTGATGTCTCCAGCTATTGTGGTATTCAAGTTACGTTTAAATCAATCCTCGATACTTATCGATAAGAGTATTGTTTGAATTATCGAATAAAAACGATAAATACTTAATGTTAGGGAAATTTTCAATGGGCACAAAATATAGAAAGTTAAGATATTTTGGACAGTTTTTCAACAGGCCCAGGTACACAAGCTGAGATATTTTTGACTATTATGCCGAATCATAAGCTTTCCAACTTCATAAATAAAGCTTTAAAATTTATATCTATGTTAAAATGAAAAAAAAAAAACAATTTTCATGACAAATTTCCTATTGATATAAATATAAAATATAATAATATAAAATAAATAAATAAATAAAAAAATCTTTGTATATAAAACATTATCAAAAGCTTCAAAACTTAACTTTTCAATGCAAACTTTGAGCGCCATTTGAGCTTAGGCAAAGCTCAACGGCAGCAGCAAAAGCTGAGCGGCAGCTTGCGCTAACTGCGCCTTAGCGCCCTCTGGCGGCCAACTTGCGAGTAGTTCAAGTCTGTGCTAAACTCCAATGCAAAGCACAGAAATTCAAATGGCAGGGAAATTTTTGAAAAGGATTTTCGATACGAAATATCCCCGTGCTCAAAGCAACCCAGGCAGACAATTGTCAATCAGTTCAGTCAGTCATACAGTACAAATATACAAAAAGATATGTATATATATAGTTACATATATATTAATATACATAAATATATAAAAATAGATAAGGATTCAATTATATGCAACAAACCAGCAGCAGGAAGAGCAAACGCACGCCACGGCTAAGACGCACACATACACATATATATTGATCAATAAATAGATACATATATATATATATATAAAATAACGTGTGAAAGATGTCGATACTAAGCCGTCAGGGTCTCATCTTGGATACGCTCAAGCACAAGATACAATTGGCCAAGAATGATCTAGATCGCTACAAGGAGGACTATAGCCACTGCCAGCTGATGCTGCAGCGCGAGCTCGAACGTCGCAACCAATTGGAGGAGAGCTACGTGAAGCTACAGCAACGCAATGTAGAGCTGGAGGATGAGCTGAAGCTGGCGCTGAACAATGTGACCACCCACCAGGCCACAGTGCGCGAGGCGCGCGGCGCCCTCAATGAAAGCGATCGTCTGCGCAAGGCACTGGAGCAGCGCGACCAGCTGCAGTCGGAGAAGATCGAGCTGCTCGTCTGGGAGCTGTCGAAGTTGGAGCGGCAGGCGAAGGAGTCCGATCGCACGGCCCAGTTCAGCGGCCAGCGGGCCGAGCAGCTCTCCCGTCGTCTCACGCGCAGCGAACAGCAGCTGGAGGCCAGCCGCGCCAGCCAGGCGCTGCTGCAGTCCGAGCTGGACGCGGCCGCCCAGAATCTGCACTGCGTGGAGCGAGCGTTCGAGCATTCGTCGCAGCAGGTGCAAAACTTCGATCGGCAGGTGACCAAGCTAAAGCAGCGTCTGCAGGAGAGCGAACGACGCGCCCAGCAGGCCGAACACAATGCCGAGCAGCTGCAGCTCACCTCCGTCAAGCTGGAGCGGCGTCTCGAGGAGCGCTTTGATCATCGCTTGCGCCAGAAGCTACACAAGCTGGACCTGAAGCTCGTTGCCAAAGAAAATGCATAAATTCCAGCCCTACCTACACACACACACACACACACACACACACTCGTCTCGTCCCCAAAATCTATAAGTTTAATTTAGCAATCCCAACTATCGAATCATTATTTTATGCGATATATTTTAGGTTTTACAAAAAAGAAAATATAAAAAAAAAAACCCAAAAAAATGTAAAAAAATAATACCAAAGTGAATTATTTGTTGCGGCATGTTGAACTCTAAACAGACTAGAATAGATAAAATAGTTTATCTAAACTTATCAATGATATATGGCATATATGATTAGTGATACAACTTAATGTGAACTATCGATAAGTATTATCGATAAATTTTTTGTTCAAATCCAATATTATATTTGAGATTGCAGCTTTCGTTAAAAAGTTCTTGAAATGAATGTGAAAGAGAACTATTTCTGGATTATCTATCTATCATAGGGTGACCAGATCGGCCTCAGGGCATTCCGGGACGGTCGACGACTTTGTTGCAAAAAACTGCTTATCTGCGCTGCTTTCCTACAAAAAATTCTTCACTTGTCTTGACAAAAGCGGGACATGTCCCGGAATTCCAGGACGTATGGTCACCCTAATCTATCAGCTATCTAGCTGAATACCTAATAGCTCCTTATATATAGTTTTTTTTTTTTAATATTAATATTATTTTTTTATTCATTTTAAGTTTTAACTTTTAAAATCCAAACGAAATTTCTTATATAATTTTTGAAATATTTTATAAAATTTTGCTTCAGCTAAAAATTTTCAATATATAGAAAAAACAAATTTTTTTTTATTAAATTATATCTTTATTAAAAAAAAAAAATAATAAGATTTATCTTATATTTTTTATCAAAAACATAAAGATTTTTAAATATTTTTTTTCTAGAATTTTAATAACATTTAAAAATTTTACTTTCTTTTTTTTTTAATTTATATATATAGTCTTATAAGTATAGTCATATAGTCATATTTATATATATATATATATATATATTTGTAAAAAAAAGAAAGTCAAATTTCAAGACTTTATTAAAATTCTAAGTAGGCACTTCACATGAAAATGATTTAAGCAAATTATAATTTAACTTAGGCAGTTCAGCTGAAAATTTCTTGAAGCACTTTAAAGTCAGGTAAAATCTATAAAAAGTTGGTAAAATCTATAAAAAGTTGTTAAAAACTAGAATGGAAATTATATTCAGTAAGCAAAAATATATAATATATTAAAAACATTTCTATATATTTTCATATTTTCTTTACAAAAAAAAAAAAACATATATAAAAGCAAATGGAAAATGATTTTCCTATCAACATTAGATAGCTAAGAAATTATATCTAAGCTTATATAAGAAAAATATTGCAAAATATAAAAAAAAAATTTAATTGATGTAAAAAATGAAGCAAATATTAAGTTCAGTTCAATAGTTTCCCAACAGACGAACAAAATTGATCAAACTTCAGTTTAAGGCTGCCAGAAACTTCGCTGTAATATGATTAACCTATTCCACTAGATTATGAACTCTTTCGCGGCTGTATTTGAAAGTGTATCTGGTCGGCGTTGCGAAACTTCAGCGAAATGCCCTCGACGAACTGCAGCTGTTCCAGCTGCTGATCGCTGCTGAAATCAAAGTTGGCTATTAGCTTGACCAGAAAGACCTTCATGATGAAGAAGCTGTAGCGACGACCTGCACAGTATATAACAATAATAATAATAATAATAATATTAATCACTTAATCAGCAAACAGATCTAATCACACTTACCTATGCAGGTGCGCAGTCCCTTGGAGAAGGGCAAAAAGCTGTACGAGTGTCGGCGCTGTGTGTGCTTTGCCGTGTGTTGCTGCTGCTCTTGCTGCAGCTGCTGCTGCTCCAGCTCCTCCTCCTTCTGCTGCAGCTCCTGCTGCTGTTGCAGAAAACGCTGCGGCTCGAACTGTGTAGCCTGCTCGCCCCACCAGGCGGCATCGCGTTGCATGCTGAACGTGTCCAGCGCAATGATCGTGTTCTGCGGCACAATCGCTTCGTGGCCCGCCAGCTGAAAGTCACGACTCACGTGCCGCAAATTCATCGGCACCGTCGCCAGCAGCCGCAGCGCCTCGTTCACAAATGCATCCAAATAGCGCAGCTGCTGCAGATGCTCCACGCCCACATAGCTAACGTCATTGCCGTGCGGCATTACGCTCTCGATTTCCGCTCGCAGACGCTGCTGGCAGTCGCCCTTGTGCGTGGCCAGGCAGAGCAGAGCGATCATTATGCTATTGGAGACGGTCTCAAAGGACTGGAAGAGAAGGTGAAGAGCATAGGGTAGATAAGATAAAGAGGTAAAGATATAGAGATAATGAAATGGATTTACAAGAGATATTGATAAACTCAAAGAATTTTTGGACTTAATTTATGAAATTTATATTTGGAAAGGGAAGAAGAAATAGAGAATAAAAGGGAAGAATATAGAGCAGATAAGAGTTGGAGACAAAGACAGCTCATGAGTGACACAGATAGAGAGAGAGATACATAGTGAGTGAGAGAGAGACTGAGGGACATAGAGAGAGAGAGAGGAGAGACAGAAAAAGAAGGAAAGCGAGAGAATGAGAGTGAGATTTCTATCTAGAGATTTAGAGATATAGAAAGGGGGGAGAGAGATAGAGAGAGTGAGAATGGGAGATAGAGAAAGAGAGTGAAAGAGATAGAGATATATAGATATATAGAGAGAGAGAAAGAATAAGAGAGATAGAGAGAGATAGATAGAGAGACTGAGAATGGGAGAGAGATGGAGAAAGAGAGTGAAAGAGATACAGATTGATAGATAGAGAGAAAGAATGATAGAGAGCCAGAGAGAGAGAGAGATAGAGAAAGAGAGTCAGAAAGTGATAGAGAAAGAGAGTGAGAGATATAGAGAGATAGCGAGATACAGATAGAGAGAGAGAGAGAGAGAGAGGGAGAGAGGGAGAGAGAGAGAGGGAGAGAGAGAGAGGGATGGAGAGAGATATATAGATAGAGAGTAAAAAAGTGAGAGAAAGAGAGAGAGGGGGGAGATAGCTAACGAATCATAATCAGAATATAGAATATAGCTTTAGAGATAATCTTCTGATCCGGTATTTCCGAAATACCAAATTTGTATGTTTATAAATTACATTAAATGGAAAATATAAAATAAATAAACCAAAAATATATAAATTGATCCAACCAAATAAATTCCATAAAAATGGACGTTCGATGCGACATACCCAACTGACATATTTACAGGGTATTTTGTATTTTATAGCAGTAATCATGATGGAATTAAGCGCTGTCTAGCCAAGATTATACTGATTATATCCAAATTAACATAAAGCGTTAAGCAACTTCTGATGCTGATCAAAAATAGAGATAAGCACATGAAGATAAACAAATGAAGAGATATAATCTTCGCAGATTAGACAGCCTTTGATCTAACTATAATCCAGTTCTTGAAATTACCTAATTCGATTTATGAATATTTGTACTTAAATTATCAAAATTAGTTTTAAATTGAAAACTAGATTTTGCGAATCGTCGTAAACAAGGTCGAATAGCAAATAGAAAAGTCGCAATTCCCGGCAATCCCACCTCTTCATTAGCAAAAACAAGAATTGGGAATACGGGTTTCAGCTTGCTGTTGCTGTTGGCTTCATAAATTCATAGATTAAAGCCAAAATGATGCTGGCCGTCGCTAATGGGACTCTGTAAACGTCTGCCACTTACCACAAGGACCATGGACTGGGCCTCATCCTCGATGTCCTGCAGGGTTAGCTCGCCATTGGCGGCCAGCTGAAACATTTGCTCGATGAAGATGCGACGCTGCCAGGGCACATCGTCGTCATTGTCGAGGGCATTGCGTAGCTGCCAATTGCGATGCTTGCGCTGAACGATTTGGGCCACAAAATCGACGAGCAGCTGGTTGCAGGCCGCGGCCTCTGCATACAATTGTGGCTCCAAAAGCCGATGCAGTAAATCGATTTGCAGCCAGGGCTTGACAATTTTAATAGCCGAGATTTCAAGTAGCCTATTAAAAAGTGTATGTGAGAGAGACAGGGAGAGGGAGTGTGAAATTAGTGTGAGTTGATTGAGCTGCTGAGCGGCACTCACCTTTTGTAGGTGGTGGCGATGTGTGCGTCATCCGCCTGCGTGAAATTCGTCGGCGTTCCCATAATGGTGACTGCAATAAAAGTTAACGAGGTGTTAAGCCACAGACAGAGCGAGGTAAAGACCCACAGCATGTGTGACATTCAAATATTGCCAGGTGACAGCAGCTCAGGTGCTCTACAGCAGCTAAGACATGGCAGCTGCCAATCTAGCTGCTGCCTGTTCGCCTCTAGCCAACTGCTAATGGACAGCGCTAACTGTTTTAGCCAGCAAATTCTCAAATCTCATGTAATTACATTTGGCCTTCAAATTGATGCCGAGGCAGCTAAGGCAGCCCAGGCGCGTAAAGCCTCGCGGCAAAAGTTGTCTAAGCTAACGGTATTTGCTAATGGAATATGTCGCTTCAAATAGCTGGCGAAGGATCAAAGCGAATTATTGCGACACATTTCATAATGATTTATTGTTGCTAAGCCAAAAAGGCTTTACTTGTTCATAGTTGCAAGAGAAATGAACTAAATTTACTTGTTTAGATATCTTTTCAAAGGTATTTCCACTTAAACTGTGTCTTTAGCTATCAAATGTGAATTGCCTAAGTTTAGTTGGCAATTAGTTGAATGCAAGCTGAGTTACAATAGGTAGTTGTATATGCCAAAAGAGAGATCTAAAGAGATGTTAATTCAGTCTAACTATGTGACTTCAAGATTGGCTAGACTACTCTTACTTATAATAGGGTGTTTTGTACTCTAAGTAGATCACTCTAACTTATTACAGGGTATCTGCAAAACGGGCTTAGTTACTCATACTTCCTACAGGGTATTTTCTAATCATACTATGGCACTCTTACTTGTTACAGGATATCCCCAAATGTAGTCAGATCTCCATTATATGGTTTACAGGGTATCTTCTAGTTGGACAACAGTGAATTCTTGGTTGTAAAGTGTCTCCATTTGAATTTAAATCAGTTTGCCTTTGCATATATCGTTTTCTTATCGACTTTTGGCACTATTACCTATTACAGGATATCTTCAAGTCGTGTTCAATCACACTTATATGGTATATAGGGTATTATCTAGTTAATCAAGACTCAATTATGTGTTGTAGAGTATCTTCATTCTGGACTAAAGAACTCGTACTTTTTACAGGGTATTTGTTAGTCGAGCTAGAGCACTCTTACTTGTTATAGGATATCCCCAAGTCGGGACAAAGCACTATAAAAGGAATCTGTCAGTTCTACAAGACTGCTCTTACTTATTATAGGATATGTTTCAGTAGAGCTGGTACTCTCTTACAGTTTATAGGGTATTTTCTAGTCATGCTAGAGCTATAAGATTCTTCCGAGTAGGGTATCGCCATTTCGGACTAAACCATTCTAAATTACTTGTTATAGAATATTCTTAAGTCCAACTAGAGGTCTCTAACTATTATATAAGGTATCTTCTAGTCAAACTATCGCTATCTAAGTATCGTATAGGGTATTTTCTAGTCAAATTATAGCACTATTACACACTATAAGATGTCTTCTAGTCAAACTAGACCACATTTATTTATTATAGGGTATCTCCATAACGGACTAGAGTACTTCTCCTTGATATAGGGTATCTCGATAGTGAACTACAGTACGCATAACACATATATAGGGTATCTCCAAGGCAAACTAACTACATTTTACTAATAATAGAGTATCTACTGTTCGGATAAGATAACTCTTTACTGTACATGATCTCCTGACAATCTAGAACACCTCAACTTATCATTGTTTATCTCCCCGACAGACTAGGCCTTACTTAATTACTTACAGGGTATCTTCAAACACCCCATTGAAGTGAGCATTTGGAAATACCTTATGCTGAGTGCATACCGAATCATAACAGATTTTCGTGCTAATGCAGAAGCAATCAATGGCCCATCGACTAGTTTCTGCATAAGGCTAATCATAATTTATCGACATATCGATGCCCCGCTCGCCCCCGCAGCCGCGCAGCGTGCCAGACTATCAGACACTGGCACCACTTCTTGCTTGCAGCCAAGACTTACGGCTGACCCTCGAGTCTATGTGGCTTTGTCTCAATGGGTTCCGCGTACGTGAGTTGCATGGAAACTGGACAAACGTGTCGCAGTCGCAGTCGCCGTCCGTCGCCCGTCGACACTTGGAATGTTTTTACTTTTGCTAACTGGGCTTGGGTTTGGGATTGGGCTGAGCGTTTTGTGTGCGTGTGCTACTCACGGCAGGATACCTCCAAAACGGCGCGACTGAGCATATCCTCGGCATCCTTGAAGCGCACCGACGTGCCGTGCAGATGCGACTGTGTGGCAAACTGTTCCAACAGTTGATTGCCCACCGTATTGAACACATCGAAGAAGCTGATGACAATATTATGATTGAAGGCGGGATTCAGCTGCTTGCGGCGCAGCTTCCACTTCTGACCTGCCAACCACACAGACAAGAAGAACATATAAAAAATGAGGAGGAAAATCCTTTTGTTGTTTACCTCGCGCATGCAGCAAGCCACGTCGCGCAAAGAAGCCCTCCTGCATGAAGGTCTTGTCCAGGCACTCGGGCGCATTCAAGACGCACTCCATGCCCGCCGGATCGTCAATGTAGAGCAGCGCGCGCGTGCCAATCAGTATGGCCAGCGGACGCTGGAAGAGCACACGCAGCCGCGTCACCTTGTCCAGAATGCCTGCCCGGAGAGAGGGTATCAGAAGGGATTCATTGGATTGGATCTTTGGATCTACTCAACTGTTTGGATGCAAATTGATGCAGAGCAGAAACCAGAGCAGCGGCTGCTGTGCCACGCCCCGCCAGCCATTCAGCTGCCAAATGAGGCGCCAGCATTTGCGTTGCTGCCAGCCCAAAAGCAGCGCCAGAAGCGTGCCACAAACCCACAAAGCCACATGTAAATGCATTGTTGTTGTTGTTGTCTAATGCGGTGCTTTATAGGCAGCACACAGCGTTAGCTTTGGTTCGGAACCCAACTCCCGACTCCCGATTCCGGTTTTGATTTTTTTGATTTTTTTGATATTTTCTGTTCGATCCGTTCGCTTGGCCAGCGCAAACGCAACTAAACAAAAATTCGATTGATCGAGCATTGCCCAATAGACAATAAAGAAATTCATTTTTGTTTTTTTCTTGATTATTATTAATTTTTATTTTTTTAATTACCTTTCAATGCACATTTGGCGTCCGCTTAGCTTGCCCACTCTCACTCTGTCTATAAAAGGCGGGTATGTACGACTAGTAATGACGTTTGATAGAAATTTGACTTGTAAAATGTGTTTTAAAAAGTGAAGGGGGTGAATATGTGTTGGACTTATAGAAACTATTAAGATGAAGTGGAAAATTTTAAAGCTCCTGTTGACCTTGAGTTTAAGAAAGTTATAAACATTGTAAGAGGCAAATTTGATGACAATTTGATACATAAATACCACTACGTCTTATGCCGAAAGTTTCATAACAATCGGAGCAATAACACATGAGTTATTCAATAATATTCTGTCTCCAATCCCAATGAACTCAGTAGCACTTAGGTCTATATGCATGATTTTTAGTATGTAAGCTCACTTATAAACGTTCTTCATATTCTAAAAATTTCATAGCAATCAAAACATAAACACATGAGTTATTTAAGATTATCTCTGCTCCAGTCCCACTGAACTCAGTAGTGCCTAAGTCTATATGCATGATTTTTAAGCTTACTTATAAACGCTCGTCATATTCTGAAAGTTTCATAACAATCGAAGCATAAACACATGAGTTATTTAAGATTATCTCTCCTCCAGTCTCAATGAACTCCGCAGCGCTTAGATCCATATAAATAAATTTAGGTATATAAGCTCGCCCATAAACGTTCTTCATATTCTGAATGTTTCATAACAATCGAAACATAAATACAGAAGTTATTGATAAGTATATGGTGAAAAAAGCGGATTGAGTATTCTTTAGGTATTCATAGATAGATAAATATTACATATATAACAATATTTATTTATTTACTTGTTTGTCATCTCATATATGTTTATATAAATTGAATATTTTTGTATCAATCCAACTACAGGGTATCTGCATCTTCGCTTATCCCAGCTTGAACATTATTATTTGTTTTCATTAAATTTCGCCTATTTTTTGTAACCATATATACGCAAATATCGATATTATTTGGGCAACGCTACGTGGACTTTGTGTTGTCGAGTTGAGGCGTAGTAAATACATATTTTCAGCTGTAATTGGTTCGGTTCGTTAGCCAGAGTTGCCAATGGATATTGATAGATGTGTGCAAGCAGCCAGCACAATAGCTTGGCAACAATGCAAACGGTAGAGGGAGACATGTATATATATATATATATATACATATTACATTCCCGATCAACCTGTAAATAGTTGCGTCTGTTTGTCATTTTCGTTAGTCACGTAACGTGACGTTTTTGTTCCCAATCACTTAACCGAATATTAACAGATTTTTAAGTACTTTTGTAACCTTTACATTGTTATTAACAGGAAGACTTTGCTATATATGAGATCATAATCCATTATAGTTAGATGTAAGCCAATAATACTTTAGCAATTTCATATCATCATAATACTATTGTCTTGCATTAAAGTTTTCATTACTTTAGCCTTACCTTTACTCTATGCACCTTCATTCAACTCCCAGCTTAACCTCAAGCACTTGCTCTCCCTGCCTCCCTCTCTCTCTCTCTCTCTTTCTCTCCCCTTAATTATCCCTTTCAAACTAACTTTCAGCTCACGCTGCAGCAACCCATAGAAAAAGTTCAACAGCTTTATTAAAGAGCGTGTCAAAGTCAATGTCAACTGCAACATGAAGCTCACCTGCCGATAGAAATAGCTGCAGGTATTCATTAGAGCATTAATAAAGAAATGGTTGTCAAGCTTCTCTTTTCTTTTTTTCGCTTTTTTACTAGAGAATTTTATTAAAATTCCTGTGACAAAAGGAAACAGGAAAAAAATTATGGACCGCAAAGAGGCAACGGAATGTCAAAGTCACATTCATTGTCGAAAACAAAAGGCACGAAGCCACAATAGAAACGAGGGACATTAACGCCATTGATGAGATGACGACAGACCGCACATAGCGAAAGGGGGCGGAGCTTGACAGATGGCCCGACTAACAAATGCCCTGTAACAAAATATGATATACTTAACACAAGGCGTCTGCTCTAATGATATCCGAGTTACGCTAAGCTAAGCTTTTTTAAAATCGATATTTATCGATTATATTGCAAATCTACAATACTTGAAAAGTCTCTAGCTACTTCGAATATGCTATATTTGCGATATATACGCTCATACAGCTTGTCGCCTGCATTTGTCAAGGGTATAGAGTCCAAAAAAATAGAAAGAATATATGGGTAGCTGGATGCATAAAGAATTTCTTGATTAAGTTATGGGGAATGTCAAGCATGAAAGCAACACAGACGTCATGAGTGACGCTCGCGCCTTTCCAGCTTCCTCACAGTCGCCCTCTCTCTCTCTCTCTCTCTGTTGTATGGCATTGATCTATCTCTCTTTCGCGCCTTTGTTGCTCGTGTGTGTGTGCGTGGGTCAAGTCAATAAAGCATACTGATTAATGTCAAATTGTTGTTGTGTCTCTTTTTGCATAAATTATGCATAAATCGCAAACATTTGCCAGCCGTTGTCCTTTAAAGCACAAATGCCAATGACAATGGCAATGACAATGACGGTGACGATGTTATGTCTTTGTATCATGTACTCTGTACCGTATCCTCCCCTCCTGTCTTCTTCTTCTTCTACTTCTGCTTCTTCTTCTTCTTCTGGTTGCCAGACCCAAACCCAGGCCCAGGCCCATTCCCATACCCCGACCCAGTTCCGGTTCACAGTCACCGCCTCCATCTCAGTTGATGGCACCAGCAACAGCATTTAAGCTGTTTTAAGTCGCTTAACACACACTGCAAATAAAGAAATCAATTGCGTGCCATGTATAGACCCACAAATACCCTGCAAAGAATTAAAATTTAATCAATTGAAATTTATTTCAAAATAATTTGAATTTTTTCTTAGACAAATTAAATTTGTTTATAAAATAAAAAATATTAATATAATAATAAATAATATAATAAAATATTATAATAAATAATAATTAATAATAAATAATAATTAATAATAAATAATAATCCTAATAAAAATAATAATAAATACAAAACAATTATAGATAATACAACAAATAATCTCTTATAAAGATTCTATAACATATACTAGAAACTCTTGTTAAGAAAAGCTTTTCATTCAGATTTGTGTCCAAAATGAACTTTAGCTTTAAAGCGTAGCTTTTTTCAGAAGTTTCTGTTCCTCAAACTGGCTTTATGAACCTATATTTTATATATCAGAATAAACTAAAGAAAACTATAAAATGAAAAGAATAATAATAATATAAGTTATAGATATTCCTTAACAAATTTGCTAGAAAATTGAAGGCTCAAAATTATACGGAAAAATTTGAAATTTATATAATTCAAACACTTTGCATAAAGGAACAGCCAAGACTTTTCTTATACGTATATATATATTTTTTTAAAATATATATAAATATATTTAATAGTATCATATATATTATAAATTAATAAAAAAAACTTTAACATTTTTACAATTTTCTGAAATTTATATAATTAATAAAAATTTGTAATCTTTTAAATTTCTAATTTTCTATATATTCTTTTCAAAACTTTCCTTAAAGTGTTTTATATATCGATACAATTTTTTTTTTTTTTTCAAAAATTCTACGTCGTATTTTGATGGCTCTATTAACATTCTTATTGGGTATATGAGAAGCGTAACGATTGTGTTGAAACTGAAGCTGTTGTAGCTTAATTTCGTTGGCTGACTGAATGTGTCAGTCGCATGTTCTTGATTTCTTGCATGTTTTCTTTATCAAATACCCTGTAAAGTTGACAAGCATGCTGAAGGGTATGATTACAAATGAGATAGAATAGATAATAATGATATAAAAAAAATTAAAATTTTTACAAATGGAACTTTTTTTAAATTAAAAAATATATATATATATATATATATATAAAAATTATACAAAATTTGATAATTAAAACTAAATAAAAAAAAATATTTTATTTTTATATTATAAAAAATGTATTCAAAAAGTAATTATGATTATTATCTAAGAATACAAAATTTATGTAGAAATGGAAAACCATTTATAAGGGGTGCTTTATTACATAGGGTGACCATATGTCCTGGAATTGTGGGACATGTCCCGCTTTTGGAGGCATTGTTCCCGGATCTGGTCACCCTGTTATTACAGGGTATCTGTCAGTTGCAACCTATTTGACAGTTAAGCTGATTTTTATTATTTTTCTTTACTTTTTTTTTTTGTTTTCCGCCGCTTTTCTGCTTGATGCTTGAAAATGCGGAAAAGCCGTCATAAAAAATGAAAATGCGAGACAGCAACAACAGCAACAACAACAACAACAACAACAACACCAACAACAACAACAACAACAATCAGGCACCAAAAATTGTGAATCTGTGTATAAATTTAATTTCCCCGCATGAGAATTTCACATAATCAAATTTTTTAAACGCAAGCGATTTAAGGCCACGCTTAAGAACAAAAAAAAAATAAAGAAAGAAAATATATATATATATATATATGAAATGGTGGGATGCCCCACATTAAAAAAAAAAAAAAAAAAACAAACGAAGGGATGTAAGAGCGAGAGATAGGGTGAGAATGATGGGTCTGAGGTTGGAGCTGGGGGGGGGGTGTGGAGTGAGCGGGTTTGTTGCTTGCGTTGACATATGAAATATTAACGGGTCCAATGCCCGGCATACCAAAGTCAAGTGCATGGGCTGTGAAGGAGGCGGGCGGTGGGTGTGGTACAACATGGGCGTGGATCGCGCCCAATTTGCCATCAAGCGTGAAAACAAATTTTCTTTAACGAGCCAACAGCGCGTCAACAGAGGCACATGTGCGGCAGTGGTAGGAGGGGGTAGTACAAGGTGACAGCGTTGCCAGACAGATGAGAGCATCATCTTTTTGCCATGCTGCCAGACTGTCACACAGTCACTGTCTCAACTCGCTGTCTGTCCGTCCGTCCGTCTGTCCATCCGTCTGCCTGTCTGCCTGTCTGTTTGGTTTTTGTATATAAATTAGAGCACATCAAAAAGTTTGTGACATTAAATGCTGTTATTATGTAGTATGTGTGTGTGTGTGTGTGTGTGTTGTGTGTGTGTGTGTATGATTGGTGTGCAGATAAATGTTTTAGCCAAATGTTGATGAAAATGAAAATGATGGCAGACTTGTAATGATGACACACCCCCCTCTCGACCTACGACCTTCAACCTTCGAGCCCCTAGCACCCACACACACACACACACACACACACAGTGAGCCAACACGTTGCTCACGCATCGCATAGTTCCACGTTTCACGTTTCAGCATACTGAAATCCTGAAAACAGCCAGCAAAATGGCGGAGGCATGGCCGTAGCAGAAGGGGCAAATTCAACGGGCGGGGGGGCGCGCTACGACGAGTCGCTTGATTAAATGTGCTTTGCATGCGTGTGCGCAAATGCAATGGCAGGCAGCCAAAAAGGCGATTACATGCACACACGCACACACACACATACACAGAAACACACATGTGTGTGTGTGTGTGTGTATGTGTGTGTGTCTGTGTGACTGACTGCCTTGCAACGCCTTCTCACGTATTCATTTGAACGTTTCGCTGTGTTACGCGTGTTGCCACTTGACTTTTTGCCGCTTCACAAATTTTGATTCACACACACATGTGTGTGTGTGTGTGTATGTAAAATCCAGCGCAAGCTTTGTCCAGGTCACGCTCTGGTTGACTGCTGTCTGCTTGGCAGCCAGCGCTCAGCTTCCTTCATGTGGTTAATCAAATAACGCTAATGGAATCTCTCGCATTGCGCATAGTCAAATATTCAGTGGTCCATCATCCAATCGAATGGAAAATCGCCTTACTATAAGCCGACTATATGTGGCAAAAGTTTTATTATTATTACAAAAGGAAAGAAAGAAAGAAAGTCTATTGAATGTCAGCAACAGACCGGCAAAGTTCTCCTATGCAAAAACAAAGTAGCAGACATGGCCTTGAATGAGTCCTATAGGGCTTCCTATCAATTAAGAAACTTATTATATATATATTAGTAGAATTATGCATTATATGTATGATACATGGTTAGTATAGTCTAAGATTCATTTATCATTAGAGCAGACATGCTTATTGGAATCTAAAATCTTACCATAAGAACTCCTACATAGGATTTAACAATGATAAAGGATCATATATATTTATATATATATATATATATATATATATATATATATATAAATTCTAGTTTTAAAACTATTAAAAGCTATACAAGCGACAATTATTTCCATCCAATCAATCAAGCTGGGATTCCCCTTGTTATGACTACAAATGATTTGTAAATTTATTCGTTTATTTATTCTTCAGTTTGTTTGCGGCAATTTAATTTCAGTACTTTATACTCGTTCACGAACTGAAAAGAGTATATCGGTTTTATATCCGCCTGTCCACTTGTCAAATCGTTCGTCTATTCGTCTGTCTGTCCGCCGGTCTTGGTGTCTGTCTGCTGGTTAGTCGATTCGTCTGTCCATCCGTCCTTTCGTCTGTCCGTCCATCTGTCCTTCCGTCTATCTGTCCATCTGTCTATCTATCCGTTCGCTTGTCCACTTGTCTAATCGTTCGTTTTGCCGTCCGTCCGTCCGTCCATCTGTCCTTTCGTCTATACGTCGGTGTGTCCATCTGTCCGTCCGGCTGTCCGTATGAACTCAAACACTTTTTGCCGCTTTTGAAGCTGTAAACCAAATGTACTCATTAGTACCCACATCCTATACTATATATAGTATACAAATGCTAGAGACTTGATATTTTGAATATCTAGACTATACAAAACCAAAAATATATATTCTAAATACAAATATTATCTACGCCCTATTGGAGGCGTAGTGGAACAGTTAAGTAACTGCCGACTTCCTCACTTGAGATTAAGCAAACCCAATTGAACGAGTAGAAAGCAGTCGATAGCGCCCGACTGCGCAAAAGATAAAAAATAATCTGAAAAAAAAAACAACAAACAAACATTCAAACAAATATGTTTTATTCTTTAACAAAAAAAACCTAATTATCGTGATAAGAGTGTGACTCACGTATCACGACGTCTCACGAGTCAGACGTCACACGCTCTTCTGCTGCTCTTATCTCGTCGTCCAGTCGAACTCAAGCAAGCTTCAACTCATCAAGAGATCAGTGCCAATTGTAAGCTGAGATGTGGCGGACGTATTCGGTTTGGCTGCTGCTTAGCGTGACGGGCGCTTTGGCTGTTTGCGACTTGCGTGTAACGGAGCCGAAGCCGATCGTGGTGAAAAAGTTCGGCAGCAAGACGGCAGTGGTGAAGCGCACATTGACAGACATTAAGCTGTCGCCGAACGAATCAATCACCTTCCATTGCCCTACAGGCATCAGCGTCTCGCAGAGCAATGGCCAGCCGGTCAAGATAAACATGGATACAGCGGAGCTGCTGTGCAGTGATGATGGCATCTACTTGGACGATCGTCAGATCATACAGCATCGCAGCAGCGCCACAGTCACCTGCAGCGCTGGCTTCACCCAGACCCTGTACGAAAGCAAACGCTGCCTCAACGGCTGTCCTGCCGACGCCATGACCCTGATCATCGGCTACAAGCTGAACGGGCTGCCGGATGTTAAGCAGTTGGGCATATGCTACGATTTGGACACGTCGCGCCTGCGCTTCGTCAGCTACTTGGCGTATGCGCCGCGCAATGTGCTACTCGAGCGACAGACAGGCCAGGAGTTGGACGGACTCAAGCTGGACACTTATCTGGGCAGCTTGAGCAAATATTTTCGCTTTCCCACCAAGTCGGACTTCCAGCAGATGCTCGAACGCCAGAAACAACTGGGTCAGCTATACGACGGCAAATTGTTCGAGTACGACAGCCTGCTGCAGGATGCACAGCTAAGCAAGGAGCTAAGTGGCTATAGCGATATGCTGAGCATTGTCTGGCGGCGCGCGCTGCGCACGGGCAACTGGCAGAACTGGCTAAGCGCTTTACGCGCTGCCAACGGCCATGCTGACGACGCTGCAGCCGGCGCTGCTGCTGGAGCTTTTAGCAGCGGACTGTTTGATGTGCGCTTGGGCGTGTCGGGCGTGGCAACGTTGCCCATTGCCGAAAGCTGCAATGCCAGTCGGCCGCTGCTGCTGCTGGACAGCGCAGGCGATGGGCTGCCTGTGCCGGCGCACATTTGGGCGCATGTTCGAGCGCTGCAGCCAACGGGCACTGTCGCCGATGAGTTTGTTGTTGTCGCACACAATTCACCATACGTAAGTAACCCACCACTCCACTCCCTATCTCGCTATCTTTTAAGCTATCTGCTCTCTCTCTCTCTCTCTCTATCTTTCTTTTGTTTACAGTTTAGTGTGGCGGAGCTCGGCTCGTTCTGTGCGGACATTTGTGCTGAGATACCCTGGCTGCGGGAGAGCCTCTTTGGCCAGCTGCATTTGGTGCCCCAGTACGGCGTCGTCCACTGCTGTCGCATGGATCAACTGCATAAGCTAATTGACTTTTCGTTTGGACTGCCAGCGACGCCGACGTCAATACCGGCAAACATAAGCAGCACAGCTTAGAAACCGTTAACTGGCTCCAAAAGCGCAGAGCGTAATAACGACACGCGCGATCAGACTTCGTGCTCTCTGCTGGGTCTAAAAATAACTTTGCAAAAGCTTCGTTTCGTATCGTGTCTTTCGCAGTTCCGCTTTTGAAAGCTTATCAGCTGCTTGAATGCCAATTCTAACAGAGCTTTTAAGATATTTGCATAAGAAGCAAAAACTATTTATGAATATTTACGATGAAGACAGAAAAATGTAAATACACTGAACAAAATTGGAATTTTTTTATAATTATATTTTTTTTATAGTTACATATATCACAAAAATTATATTTTGGATAACAAATAATTATGAAAATCATATAAATTTTTAATGAGTATTATTAAATATTTTTATTTAAGCAGAGCTGGACATACCCCATATACCCTATAATTTTTAACTTTTAACTTTGTAAATAGAAAGCTATGGAAAAAACTCAATCTATACATATATATATTTAAAATTTCTAAGATTTGATGAATTTTCTCGCCATTCGTTAGTTTTACAAGGTATCTGATAGTCAGGCATACTCACATTTTATAGCTTAATAACTGATTATGTGCTTTTTATGTTCTTAATGTGTTTTAACTTAACTTGTTAACTTGAAGCCTGGCCTCTTTACGATAAACGTTCGTGAGCCCCAAAAACTACTCGAAATTAAAATAGTTTGGGAGTTGGGGCATTACGAGGCAATTGCCATTAAAAATCTGTCATAAAATAACGCTAAAGAGACACAACCCTCTGTGGAGTCTGCTCGCTTTTAAGTGGAGTTCCAGGGCCACTTAAAATGCGAGTGCAATGATTAAATGTGCATATAAAATACGTATCCGGGGCTCGTAATAGCTGTGCACTGATTCCAATTTAGTTCGGGGGTTGTAAAACAAAAAGAATAAATTAAAGCTTGAAAGAGATGTTGAGGTCGAAATACCCTAACCAGGCAGTTAACTAAAAAGAGACGGATGGATTGATTGAGTTAAGTAGATAGATAGATTGATTGATTGGTTGAGTGAATTGATTGATTGATTGAATGATAGAGAAATTGATTGATTGATAGATTGTGATGGATAGGCGGATAGATGAATAGATTGGTTAAGAAATTGATTGATTGATTGATTGAAAGACAGATTGATTGATAGACAGATTGATTTGTAAAGAGATTAATTGCTAGAGAGATTGATTGCTAAAGGGATTGATTGGTATAAAAATTGCTTGATTGATAGATTGATTGATAAAAAAATTGACTGATTGATGGATTGATCGATCAAAAAATCGATTGATTAAAAAACAGGCTGATTGATCAATAGATTGATAGTGAGATTGGCTGATAGCAAGATTGATTGCTTGATGGATTGATAGATTGATAGGTTGATAGAGTGATTGATAGATTGATTTGTTGATTGATAGGTTGAAAAATTGATAGAGTGATAGATAGATAAATTGATAAATTAATTGATTGATTGATTGATTGATTGCATGATGGTTTGATTGATTAATCAATTGCATGATGGATTGATATATAGATTGATTGATTGGTAGACTAATTGATTGCTAATATTTTGATAGAGAAACTGATTTATAGATTTATAAATAGATATATTAATAGAGAGATTTTATTGATTTCTATAATTCTTCTTCTTCTTCTTCGCGCATAGTATATATACCCTATATATCGTAATGATCAAATTATCATACCCTCTAGAAGAGTATCCAAAAGAAAATGAAAAAAATACTTCACATAATATTTTGCAACGTTTTATATACGAATTTATTTAGTTTTTTTTCTGGCAGCTTTGTGTGCGCCAATGAATATTAAAATATTTCTGTGTGTGCGTGTGTGTGTGTGTGTGTGTGTGAGTGTGAGTGTGTGTGTGTATCTCTGAGGTTTTTTTTTTGTTGCTGCATGATTTCGTTTAAAAAAAACTTTTAATTGGATTGCAACCGTTTTTAATACTTTCATAACGGCAAACGGCGTTCCTTTTCGTCGCACAAAACTGAAAATCAATTAAAATGCTGCATCGACGGCTAAAATATGCAGACAGAATGGCATGGAACGAAATGGAATGGAACAAAGCAAGACCAGACCAAAAGGCGGCCAGCAACAATGTATCAATGATATTCAATGAGAAACTTTTTGCGAACGCTTCAAAGTTTTTAGCATTCATTTCAATTCATTCAAATTTCAGCCAGATGGAAAGGGTGTGCCAAGTGCGGCTATATTTTTATATTCTATATAGCATTATTTGGAACTGAACATGAGTATCTATAAACTGTAGATGAAAGAGAAATCAGAAAAAATATTAAAAAAAAAAACTATAAATTAGAGATCATAAATAAAATAAAGATTATACAGACTGGGAAAACTTAAGAGATATATAAAGTTTTATATACATTAAAAAAATCACATAAATTCAGAAAATTCTATATCTATATTTATAAACTTTTTTCTTAACTACCCATCAAATAAAACGAATATTTTGTTCTGGTATGGTGGTCATTTTTTATTAGATACTTTTTGTATACATTCATTCCATTTCATATATAATATATATGTATATATATATATATAATTTTTTTTTGGTTTTTTTTTTTTGGGCTTTTTGGTTAGTTTTCTTTGTTTCCATTTTTGGTTTTTATATATAAATTTCCATCTAGTACATATATAGGTTTTCATTTTTTTGTTTAGCCGTAGAACAATTATCACATCTTAAATATATATATATATATATATGTATGTATGTAGCTACACTTAAACATATCCATTCAATGTTTTACTGCATATGTATTTTGTGTACATCAAATTTTCTTTGGTTAATTTCATTTGTGTTTTTTTTTTTTGGTTTTTCATTTTGAAAAAAAAAATTGTTTTAGCATAACTCTCAATTGATCATCAAGAACAGTAACAACAACTACTTTGAAGTACTCAAAAGTTGTTGAAAGGCAGACGAAAGTTGTGAAAAGTTGTCGAAATTCTAACTGTAAGAATATTGATAGTATTTTATCTTTAAGTATATCAATTTGAAGTGTTTGCCTTATACTCATTCGCACACAATTTTATTCATACTCATTTCATCATCATGCACTCATTTCTCTACGAACTCATTTGAGCCTAGATCAACTTTTATTCAGACTCATCTGTATTTTGTCAGCTGTATTCATAGTCATACTCTTATAATCTTCTCTAATATTCATCTTATATTCATCCACACACATACTTTCTTGCACTTATACTGAGTTGATCTTATACTGATCTTAGCTGATCTTCGACTCACAATCATCATGGACTTCTACTCATTTCTACTCATACTCGGCTGATCTTATACTCTTCTTAGCTGGTCTTATACTCTCTTTTACTCATACTCAACTGTTCTTCTACTGACTTCTACTCATACTCAGCTGATCTTATACTCACTTCGACTCATACTCAGCTGGTCTTATACTTACTTTGACTCATACTCAACTGTTCTTCTACTCACTTCTACTCATACTCAGCTAATCTTATACTCACTTCGACGCATACTCAGCTGAAATTATACTCACTTTGAGTCGGTCTTCTACTCACTTCTAGTCATACTCTGCTGGTCTTATATTCTCTTCTACTCATGCTCAACTGTTCTTCTACTCACTTCAACTCCTACTCATCTGGTCTTATACTCACTCACATAACTCATTCAATTCAGCACTTATACTCATTTCATCTTATACTCATTCATACCCATACTCCTCCCCTCTACATCTCATCTTACATTCATTCCATTTCCACTCGCACTCATTTCACTCACACAAACCACAAACAAACTTTGATATACTTAAATCGAATATCGATAAGCGCTCGCTATCGATAGACCGTGACAATTGCTTTGGACACATGCCTGGCTGTTGGCTATCCAAAAAACAGGATCGAAATCGAAATGGCAAAGAGCGCGCAGGCGACACTTGACTTGATGTCGGGTAATTAACGCCGGTTGATAGGTAGGTAGTATGTAGGCAGGTGGACAGGTGGACAGGTGGGCAGCTGGTTAGGTGGACTGGGCAACCTTTTTATCTTACACGCGTTTCGACAGGCTCAAAAGTTGGCTCATTTATATTGTATAAGCAGGGCCGTTAGCTTGCATTGAAAACTGTTTCAGTCCGTGGCCCCGGGCGCGCTGTCGCTTGCCTTTGTAGCAGCAGCAACAGCAGCTCAGGCTACGACAGCAGCAGCAGCAGCAGCTTCTCCATTTATTTTCCTTACGGCATTTCGTTTATTTTGTTTTGTTGCCACATTTCTTTTACATTTTCCTTTTGTGTCATTTGCCGCTTCAAGCCGGGGCCAGCAGCCAGCAGCCAGTCGGCAAATTTCAAAGGCCAACAATTCATTAGTTATTTAAAGAAAGTTTTTTGTTGCCAAACACCCGACGTCTGCCCAAGCCCGCCCCCTGCCAAAGCCCGCCCGCTAACCTTTTGTCTTTGCACATTTCAATTGACATTAAGCGTTGATGTTGATGTTCTTGATGATGACAATCGTCATATACGACTATATAAATCAAAGAAAAATAGAGGAACAAAAAAAAAAATACATTTAGAGAGGGCCCAACAAACCCGCTGCCAAAAGCATGCCATTTGTAATCGCATGCCGCGACTCAAGTAGTCTCCATATGTGTATGTGAATGTGTGTGTGCGTGTGCGTGCGTGTGCGTGTGTGTGCGTGTATGTGTGCCATGTTCATGCCCCGCCCCCTGCGCCGAAATACGTAATTGGAATTGCGTATCCGTTTGCCTTGCTCATTGCTCGTCGCTCATTGCCTAGTAGATGCACTCGCCTAGCAAATCGCATTCGCCCTTCTCCAATGGCTTTAGCCATAGCGGATTGTAGTTGGGGCAGAGCTTGCGATGGATGGGTATTTTGATTTGGACTGGCGTCGGTGCCACGCCCTCCCAGTTACGTCCCTCAAAGCGCTGGCCATCGGATCTGTTGCACTGCATGCTGAGCGGCTCCTGCATGTACATCGTATATAATTGGTCGACATGCGGTTGGGTCCATTCGATAGTCCGATAATTCGACGAACGTGCCCCGTTCAAGTGTATGCCATGCTGATGCTCCTTCCTACATAGACAGAGACAGTGAAAGAGAGAGGATGGCAAATGTGAAAGAGTGAGAGATGTGTTTTAATTTCCAGGGATAAACGAGCATTGTCTGTGCGCAATTTCAATGAGGAAATTCTCAGTTTTCATTCACATCTCATTCCATTGATAGATTTCCATTGCTTGTGTTACACATTGTCATATTTGTAATAGTTGGAAATCTGTCTAACTAACTAACTAACTAACTGTCTAATATAAGATCTTATCATATAGAACCATAAGAAAGTTATCTCAATAGCATAAGGAACCACTAGAGTTCTATATTTAAGTTCTAACTAAGCAATTGTATTTAGACAAGGGAACGGAATGGAAAGAAACATTCTTTGTTTGCAATAAAAAGAGCTCAGTTCACTATATAAAAAGACAGTATGCCAGTCGCATTCCAGATGTTCCATGTCATATGGAATGTGGAAAAGGAACATGTTGCTCTGAAGTTAATAAGATCAAAAGTTTTATGTGATAAACATATAAGATATTTTAAAACTCTGAAATTTCTATTCCAGTTATGATTACAAACAATGCTTGCCTTAATTAAAAGCTGAAACCGAAAAACGTTGTGTGGAATGGTGGAATGGAACATTACACAATAACAAAAGTTTGATGATCATATACTCAAACAACAGTTTTTTAGCTAAGACAGAAAGAAACTTTATGAGCTGGAACGATGGAATGAAACAAGCTCAAAGCAAGTGTCCTTAATTGGAAAAAGCTGGAACTGAAAAACGTAGTGTGGAATGGTGGAATGGAACATTACACAATAACAAAAGTTTGATGATCATATACTCAAACAACAGTTTTTTAGCTAAGACAGCTCAAATCAAGCGCTCTTAAGTGAAACAAACCTAATTAAATTTCAGATGAAATGGTGCAATCATCTAATGATTAAAGCTAAGTACAAAACGTGGAATAAAATGGAACTGAAACACTTTGAGCTTTTACATTTTCCAATTACAATTCGCTTTAAGCTTTGTCGCCTTTTTGCATCTCTTTTTGGGTATCATAAATTTTGTAAATGCATTTCTGAGGGCCTTTTTTATGGAAGGTCGACAAGCGATTGTCAGCGACTTAAAGGTGGCTATAGATATTAAGCTATCCCTTTGTTTCCGCGCTATACAGGCAGCCTATTTGGCTAAGCTTTCTTTATGCCACAGCCATAGGATTTTACCTTTTTGTGCTACGTAAATTTTCATAAGTTTTCTCATTCTCATTCAATCAGGCGGCTTTTGTGTGCTTGAACCCAATTTTTCGGCTGCCGAAAAAGTCTCGCAAGTTTTCAGAAGTCTCGAAAGTCTCGCAAGTCTCTAATCTAATGTTCAAAAATAAAGCGAAGCAGAGTTTTTACTTCTTTCTTTTGACGCTGGCTTCACAAACAGCGAACTAACAATGCGACGCGCCTTCAAGGACTTTGCCAGTTTGCTGCTGTTAGGCCTGGGCCCATTAACGCTGGCAATTAGCGTGCACCTTGGAAAGCGCGAACGGACGGACAGACGGACGGGCGGACAGACGGACGAACAGGAAGCTGAAGACATTTCCGTTATGAATACGCTTAAAGCGCGGCAGCCGCAAACCGGAGCCGCAACAAATGCCGGAATGCCAAACTTTTGCCTTTGATGGCAGAACGAACAAATACTGAGAGAGAGAGAGAGTGAGAGAAATAGAGAATGAGCCATTAAGTTGGGTTCCCGCTGGTGTCTCAACACGCTCAGTTGCTGCCAAAGGGGAGCCTCCCCTACCCACTCTCGCTCTCTCCCCCAAGTTATGCCTCCCGCTGTCAACTCCGTTGCCTTGCTCACTCTCCGTCTTAATTGAAACATTAAGCACGCCCGCCTTTCATCCGCTTACCGCTTCATATAGATAAAATAATCCTCGAGTGTCTCCTCCGAAACGGAACTCTTGCACACCTCCAGCTTGGTGGCCGGATAGTAGTGTATATAGTTGACGCACATCTCATCGCTAATGGAGAAGCCGCCGAGCGTGGCATTCGCATAGCCCAGCGTATTATAATAGCAGGTGGTGACCAATGCATCGCCCTGTAGAGAGAGAGAGAAAGAGAAAGAGACAGAAAGAGAGAGAAGATTGTATATGCAGAGAGTGAGCGCAAGACTTTAATGCTTACCGGCAGAACGCGCGGCTTGTAGTGCAGCGTGCGCATCTCCTGGAAATGATGCGAATAGTAATCATCGCGATTTACCTCCCGCAACTCCTGCTCGCCACGGAAGTGTCTGGTCAGGATGCGAACGCCGCGCAAATGCGTATGCAACTGCGATCCAAAGATAATGATGCCCGTCTTGGGCAGCGCGGTCCGTGTACAGTCCGCCACACAGTAGCCACTCAGCGGAAAGGCCGTCTGCCCGGGCGGTATGGCCATTTTGTCCGTATACTCGAGACCCAATTCCATGACGCCAGCATCGTACTGCCGCAATGTCTTCGATAATTTAATGCGGAATCCAGAGCTATCCATCAGGCCTGCAGGGCGTATGATTAATATTAATGCAAGTGCACAGCAATGGAGGCGGACAGCTGTTTACGTTGTAGATGCACACACACACACGGACTCCACGGACTTTCTTATAGGCATAAATACACGCACGACTCAATATCATAAAATAAATAATATTAAAAAATATATATTTAAAAAAAATTAAGAAATTGTAAAGCAGTATTTAAAAAATTTTAATTAAAAAATTTAAAAATAATAAATAAAAAACAAACTAAGATGACAAAAGTATTCAAATTAAAAAATAAATTAATTATAGAAAAAACAAAAATATTTAAATTATGTAAATTAATATTTCGTTGTTTTTTTTTTAGGTAAAACAATTATATAAAAAACAAAAATTATTATTATTATTATTTTAAATACTAAAAAAATTAAAAACGAAATATAGAACAGAAAATTATAAAATATAAATTAAGATAAAAGTATTTTCATAATAAATTTTTTTTTTTTAATTAAAAAAAAATAATTATAGAAAAAGCAAAAATATTTAAATTAAGTAAATTAATATTTTATTGTTTTTTATAAGTAAAAAAATTATATAAAAAATGTATAAGCAGATATAAAAATAAAAATTATTTTTATTATTATTTTAAATTAAAAAAAAAAAAAAATTATAAACAAAATATAAAAGGAAAAATTATAAAATGAGATAAAAGGATAAAAGTATTTTCATGACAAAAAAAAACGTAAATTTAAAAATAAACTATTTATACAAAAAGCCAAGATATTAAAATTATGTTAATTAATACTTTGTTGTTTTTTTTATGTACAAAAATTGTTATTATTATTATTTTTTATATTTAAAAAAAATTATAAGCAAAATATAGATGGAAAAATTATATAATATAAAATACAATAAATTAATAAAAGTATTTTCATGATAAACAAAAATTAAATTAAAAAATAAATAAATTATAGAAAAAGCCAAAATATTCATATAATGTGTATAAATATTTTGTTGTTATTTGTTAGGTAAAAAATTATATAAAAATGTAAATAAAAAAATAAAAATAAAAATTATTATCAATATTATTTTAAATATCAAAAACAAATTATAAACAAAATAAAATAGAAGGAAAAATTATAAAATATAAAATTAAAGCCTAGAAAACAATTTGAAACCCAAAGAAAACAAAGAAAAATTTTAATATAAAAACTCTGCAACTTCCTTTTTTCTTTGCATTATGTTTCGTGTTCGTGTTGTTTGAAATTCGACCCATCTCTAGCTGAGACACACACACCCACCCACACACCCACCCACACACACACCCACCCACACACCCACCCACACACCCACCCACAAACACGCAGCCACCACATACCGTAAGTAAGACATTGGGCTGAGTGGTTCAGTGAGTATACTGTGTGGCCATGCATTGCGCTAGATGAGGCCATCGACAAGGATGTGTAAGGATATAAGGGGACACAAGGACACTTCAAGCAGCAATAATGACATTTTGCTTCAGCTGCTTGTAGCATTCACAGTCACAGTCACTCCCTCTTGTTGTTATTTATACAAAAGTTTTAATGAAATCAACCCTATGCATACCCCCAAATGTATGTCTATATAAAGTACATATGTATATATATATATACACACGTCTGTTTTTGTGTACTTTTACAAAAAAAAAAAGAGGAAAAAAGAGGAAAAAATGAGAAAAAAGTGAGGAACGCATCACACAAAAGCAGCAGCAGCTCAACAATCATCTGAATCGAATTACCCCTGGTAAATTGCCATTGTCAGTGTGACCACATTCTTGCCCCTTTCTGTTTTCTGTTTTCTATTTCAGAAAAGACAACAAAACAGTGTTGGTAAATAAACAAAGTTATCTATTGGACTATGCACGACCAAAAGATACCCTTACCTTTGCATTAAGTTGCTTTTGTGTCAGACTTTCTAGTTGAGAATTGCATTGAATTGAATTTTTCAAAATAAAATTCTATTTTCTTAATGTCTCTCAATGGATTCTACATCCCTTGCTTTGTTAAACCCCCTTCGGAACTATACTCACCCTCCTGTAGCTCCGGATTATTAAAGTGCACCTCGAGCCGCACATAGGGATTGAAGCCGGAGCCACCGATCGGCAGGCCAGCTTCTGGCGGATACGTAAAGGTGCTGGCGCCCATGGCCCACAATGCCATTACCTTCGAGCAGACCTTGGCTGCCAAGGGCAACTGTTCGCAATCGCCGTTGTACAGTGGAATCTCAATATGTTCATCCGTCTCGCAGTGGAAGATCTCCATGTGATGGACAATGCCGGGTGACTTGATGATCGGCTCGAACTGTACGATATGCAAACGATTCTTGACAAACTCATCCAGGCGCTGCACATGGCACCAGTAGGTCGTCTCTCGATTGGGCACTGGCGTTTTCTCCAACGTTATTTCAATTTGATCCAAATCGCTGGGGAATAGTTAAGAACGTAAAACCCATTCCCCTTCAAGACTACGAATTACTTACGTTTCGGGTATGAGTATCTTGTCGGCGCGTAGTAGCTGTAACATCTTAAGACCCGCCTCGTGCGGAGCCGTTACATTGGGCAATGCGAACTGATGATCCTCCAGAGCGAGCTCCGATTCGCCGCGTGCCCAGACCACATACATGGTGCCCTCCTGAAAAGCATAGGAAGGAGTTGAAGGAAGGAAGGAAGAAGAAGGTATTAGAAGGAAGAAGGAAACAGAAAACTCTTCAAATTTGAAGTATGTCATTCCACCTACATGCAATCGTAGATCGAGCGGATCGCAGGTATCGAACTTGCGCTTGAAGGCCAATGTAAATTCATCCATTTTGAAGACCTCACAGTCCTGCTGATAGTCCTTGCGCACCCAGTGGCCATCGGGGCTGGTGTAGGTATCAGTGACCACATTGAAAAAACCATTCTGATTCTCAAAGAAACAAATATCAGCATCGGCTAAGCCGCCACGTTTCGAGAAGCCCAAATAGAACCAACGATGCTGTTCATTGAATGCGTTCTGTAGATGGAATAGCACCTCCTGCTTATACCAGTCGACCATCCAGCTCAGCTTAATTTCCTTGTCATCCAAGAAGATTTCATGTAGCTTTGTGTCCGAGAGACCTGCAAATGAATTTGAGGTGAAGAAGACAACATATATAGTAAGCTGGAAGCTTTCTCGTAAGCTTGGTATCCTCAGGACCCAAGGTTGTAAGATGTATTTTTACTTAAGGTAAAGAGAATATCTTTTAGTTGTAGGTATCCTTAAGACCCAATGCTCTAAGACCCCAAGATGTAAAGTATGTAGGTCCGTCGGATGTTTTGTCCTAACCTAGGTATCCTTAGGACCCAAGGCTCTAAGACCCTAAGATGTAAAGCCTGTATATATTTTGACTAAAGGGAAAGAGAATATCTATTAGCTGTCGGACGTTTTGTCCTAACCTAGGTATCCTCAGAACCCAAGGCTCTAAGACCCTAAGATATAAATCATGTATATTAGGTACCTACCACAGGAAATTCCTTTAGTACTTTTAATGGTCCGCCATAAAGTCATTTAAATATTTGATCAGTTTGAGTCTTTACTTTAGTTTCCAGCTCACTCTCCTCCTCGCTATAGTTTCCCAATTTACTTCATATAAATAGCTAATAATAGTCTAAGCTACATCTCCTTAACACAAGTCATAGTTTATTTAGCTTCGCAGTGGACAAAAAAGAAACATTCTTAAGGCATGTTATCCCCCCTGCTCCCTGCTCGCCCGGTCGTCTGTTATTTGACTATGGCCTTTGCTTTTTTGCTATTTTATAACAAGCTCAAAATGAATGATTGCAATACGAGCACAATTACGTGCTGGCCCTGTCCAGATGTGGGTCGAAACTGGGCGAATTTGTAGTACAAGGCAAGATAATCAAGTTGCCTCTGCACTAATTACCAAAAAAAAAATAGAAAAAGAAAAAAAAATAAAGAAAAGCCATGGCAAGCCGAGCCAAGCCAAGCCAAGCCATGGCAAGGCTAGGTTAGACCGAGACAAGGGAACAAGTGGAAAGGACGAACGGCAAAAGGAATTCAATCTTTCAGGCTGAATGTTATCTTCTCGACTTCGAACCGCAGTCGAGTCCAGTGCAGCTGTATGCGTAGCTCAGGTCATTAGATTTATGTTACCAAAGGACTCTCGGCCAGGCAACCGAACATCAATTACAACTACAACAGCATCTCAACCAAGTCGGCGGCGGCGGCGGCGGTGGCCAAAGGGAGCTGCGACTCAGTGGAGCGGCAGTAACGAGAAAGAAAACCCAATAAAATGTCAAATCCAATTGGCAAGCACACACACACAGCATGGATATCGTATAAACGTAGTTTGCCAAGTATATCAAACTGTTTGACAGCGGGCATGGACAGTGTTGCGTGAGCTGAGCTGAGCTGCCGACGGGTGCCGGCTGCCTGCCTGCTTGCCTGCCTGCCTGCTACATGGAGTGCAAAAAGCGACGCTGCAAACACTCGATTACAATCAAAAGTGACAGCGATTCGCTGCGTTTCGCCAGTGAATTTATTGAGATAAACGAAAAACCGAGTGCCCAGAGCACACAGCTGAAAGCTGAGCGCCACAGGAGGAGCTGTGAATGGAACTGTGGATGGGATGGCGCTGTGAATGGGTAGCTGTTGCTGCAGCTACTGTCCATTGCCTTTTTTACGTTGACGAATTCCGTTTACATTTTTTTTTTTTTTGCTTCTGCTTCTTCTTCTTTTTAGTGGTTTCAAGAGCGACTCACGGGCTGTTATGACTGGACCGGTAGAAGGTAGCAACTGCAGTTAACATTCAGATTGATCTCTATACTGAGAAGCAGCCTATAGCTTCTGCAGCTTGAAGATCGATTTCTAGAGTGAGAATCAGTTTAGAAATCTTCTTTCTTCAAGTCTTGAATGAACTAATGGATCACTCGACTAATGAACACTCGACTAATAACATACGGAAGAATAGGTCTAGGCATGTAGATCTTTCTAGATCTTCCTTTAAGTCTAGTTCATAACTATCTGACGATCCGACAACAGTTTGCTCTCACTTACTATACGAATGCTGACTTGGAAAACCTGAACATAAGACTTCTCTAATCCTTGTCTAAAATCTAACTTCAAGTCAAGTTCTTAAACTTAAGATTTATCTAGCAATCTAACTTAAAGTCAAGTTCTTTAATTTAGCCTAAGATCGAACAACATTCATATATAGAAACTCTAAAGTCTGTAGTCCGAAAAAGTTCTTAAGACACTTCAATTGGTTTCAAGTCAAGTTCTTTAACTTAAGATTTACCTAGAAATCCACCTTCAAGTCAAATTCTTTAACTTAGCCTAAGATCGGACAACATTCATATAAAGACTTCAAAGTCTGTAGTCCATAAAGGTTCTTAAGACAGACACTTCACTTAGTTTTCTACCCTTTTGC